>CATQJL010000223.1:37428917-37519419 GCA_958299035.1 Cylicocyclus nassatus | reverse complement strand
AAGTATGCATACACTTCAGTATTTGTTCTGTGCCGTACAGGTTTTTTATAGTAAATACACTTTATTGCCTTACGTTTCGGCTACACGCCGTCATCAGAGGCCTGAAAGGTGTCAGTCACGAGGATGTCTGCTCTTGACCGCCAAACACCTCTTCCCACTTGCATATTCGATTTATCTAGTGTGGAAGAAGGAGATTGGGCCATGATTTTCACTCACCAGTGTATTACCGATATTGCAGTGTGCAACCGCTTTAGACGAGCCCGTTCGACTGTGGTGACACAAGAATGAGCAGTGTGTATGTCACATAACTGCTTATATACGCTCAGACGATCTATAGCTCGCAAAACGGAAGATACGGCATGAGATCAGCGGTAATGGATAACTGTTCATTCTTGCTGTTCATTTCGGGATCACTCGTTGACCCATCGACAAACCTCGTACTTGTGCGTAATACCGTCCTGACCATCTAAAAATATTGCAACATAAACATTCCTTGATTGGTGTCATGATGCGTTTTTTTTCATTTTTTCATTTCTATTATCAGCTGCACCAATGGACCAACAGATCGAATCTTCTGGTTCTTGAACAAAATCGTCAGCCAACTGCTGAACAAAGTACCGGCACACCTGACCAACACAAACCATTTCCTTGAACTTCTGCGGCAAACGAAATTTAGTCAAGCCTGCTCATTTGAGTCATTTGATGATTCATTGTATACAAACGTATCCAATGAAGATGCCTTGCAAGCACTATCCGAGATGTTAGATGAACACATCAGATCCATGTCGACGTATGGTCTTAGCAAGGCACGCGTCATGACACTAATCCAGGAATGTTTATGTTGCAATATTTTTAGATGGTCAGGACGGTATTACGCACAAGTACGAGGTTTGTCGATGGGTCAACAGCAAGAATGAACAGTTATCCATTACCGCTGATCTCATGCTGTATCTTCCGTTTTGCGAGCTATAGATCGTCTGAGCGTATATAAGCAGTTATGTGACATACATACTGCTCATTCTTGTGTCACCACAGTCGAACGGGCTCGTCTAAAGCGGTTGCACACTGCAATATCGGTAATACACTGGTGAGTGAAAGTCATGGCCCAACCTCCTTCTTCCACATTAGATAAATCGAATATGCAAGTGGGAAGAGGTGTTTGGCGGTCAAGAGCAGACATCCTTGTGACTGACACCTTTCAGGCCTCTGATGACGGCGTGTAGCCGAAACGTAAGGCAATAAAGTGTATTACTATAAAAAACCTGTACGGCACAGGACAAATACTGAAGTTATCTTTCAAATGCCCAGGTTTCAAGATAAAAGGACTTTCAAGATATGCATACACTATTTAATCGTTGATATCTCTCTTCAAAGACATCTTTTATCTATTTTAAGATACCGTTTTGTAGGGCTGGCCTCAGCTTAGATTTACAGTATGGAGCAAGCCACCGATCGCTCTTCATTACTGTAGGATTATGGTAAAAAACTTTGGCCTACAGCGTCATTGTGTTAATTGTGCTTCAAAAAAAAGGTGGTGTGCCGGGACTTTTACGCGCGCCGACTTTACTACTCAATTTTGTAGAAGTTTGCAGTTTTCAAATAGTGAGATCACAGTTTTAAAGAGCATACGACAACTATTACGGTGTAACCGGCATAAGTTATGAAGGAAGCATTGCGGTCAAACGCAAAGTTCATATATGATTTTAGCTGCTCAAATTAGCCTAGTGTAAGAGTTTCTAAATTGCTTGGTTTGCTTTCTAAGGCAAAATCAATGGCTCAACATTTTTCTTGAAATTCCTATAATCGTGCAATAATGAACAGAGTTCGTTGATTCGCTCCATACTTGAATCTAAGTTGAAGTTAGCTCCATCCCGAAGGAACAAAAAGCTTCTAGGAAAGAGATATCAACGATCAAGCAGTATATAATTACTTTTGGGACACCCTGTATATTGCTTTCACGAAAACTTTGCAAATATAAATCGCTTTAAAAACAATGACATCTATGGAAATATATCATCCAACTAGCATGTTAGGCAACACCTTCACGAGTTTTGAATTAACAGCCACAATCAAATTCAAAAAATGATAAATTTGACAAAATTTACAAGAACTGGCAGGCAGTTACCCTGTCTGATCCATTATGCCCGAAAAATTCACATAGTGAGTTGCAGCCAGCGTCTTGATCTAGAATTTTGGCCATAGCATCCAGTCAGCGTGTAGGTAAACTGTGCACAACCACAAGCCGATCCAGTAAGTGACACCATCGGAAACTGTGCAACAAACGGATCCACGGAACTTTTGGCCTGCCAAAATGGGTCGGTAATTGGACTTTTTGCAAAGTCTTGGATTTGTTTAGCAAGTGAATCCAAAAAACATTGACTTCAGCTCAAAACGTAAGCGAAAAGTCTATTTTTACCCGAAATTGGCGCCAAAAAGATGTAACTGAGCAAATTGTCGATTTGCCAAGTTTTTACTATAAAAATTGAGAGGATTTTTGAAGAGATATGTAGCCCAGGGTGGTCTTTATCTTTATGGCGACTATGAAGCCAAAATGAATTCAGTAACCCATTCAAGCTCTAAAAATGAATGGTTGTTTACAACTCATTCGTTATGTTCAGCATCGCGCGGTGAGTTTCAAAGTTATTATTATGCGATCACGAAGAAGGCATGAATAGTAGAGATAGTGCGAACCTTTGCGAAGCAGAGGTGACGCAATGGCACCATATAAGGCTATTCATATGTTTGATAATTTTTAAACTACTCGCTGAAATGCGAGGTCAGTCATTCGACAAATTATGATTGAGCAGCATCTGCATCTCCATCGCAGTCAATCAAGTGAAACCACCCAAAGTACCATCGCTGCAATGGGTGAGAAAAACAATCGTCCAACCTACACAATTCGTTGCTGTCAACGCTTTGATTCAGGACATAGCCAGTATTAACCGTTAGCTACCATACCATCAGATAGATCTCCTCATGCTCTATCCATCCATTTACAGTTTACCTTAACTATACATTTTTGGACATATAGTCTAGAGTATGACTTTTTTGGCCTTTCGGCCAATACATACCACTACTTAAAATGGCGCTCTAGTGTGTGTGTGTGTGTGTGTGTGTGTGTGTGTGTGTGTGTGTGTGTGTGTGTGTGTGTGTGTGTGTGTGTGTGTGTGTGTGTGTGTGTGTGTGTGTGTGTGTGTGTGTGTGTGTGTGTGTGTGTGTGTGTGTGTGTGTGTGTGTGTGTGTGTGTGTGTGTGTGTGTGTGTGTGTGTGTGTGTGTGTGTGTGTGTGTGTGTGTGTGTGTGTGTGTGTGTGTGTGTCGTAGTTATTTCTAGCCACCAGCCAAGCTTTCTGCCGAATAGCATAGCATAGCAGGCTATTTCCATGTGCACCCATTGAGAGCAGAACCAGCACGATCAAATGCGTGGTATCCAAATTCATACGACTTTAACCCATAGAATGGGGTTTATTTTTACTTTCTGCGGTACCATAAGACCATTCTATTTGAATATTTACAAACTCTGATTTGAGACCTAAAATTTACCTGTTTTTTTTTTGCAAAATAGGCAAGGGTAGCCATATATATAAGGTTGTCCCGAAAGTTTTGTCGGTTACTTTCATCGTTCACTAAACCCGCAGAACTTCAGTCCATGAACGATCTGGATATCTTTGTTTCAGGTTTTTTATCCTCTTTCTTACAGTTATATTTGCTCTCTGATCTTTCCTGTCTTTGCGAAGTTATATCCATGGCTTTTTGAGCAGCTCAATAGTAATGCCAAAAATTTCCTGAATTTTAAAAACATTTGCCTGCTATTTTCAAAAAGCGCTAATAACTGTTATGTAGAGGAACTCTTTGGCTACATTGTTCTTGTTTTAGATTACATGGACCACCTTTATCAATTCCCAAATAATTATTTATTTAACAAAAACTGCGGCTTTTTGATTACGTCCACCACGTTAAATTATCGAAATTTCCAGAAAGCTAATTTTTCAAAGCAAATTAAACTTGGTTATGTTTCATGAATAGTGTTTATTAGCAATCAAGTTTTAATTCACAGAAATTTTAAAGCTTTCATGTTTTTGCTGCAATTGCGTGTTTCTCGACTTTTCCAAAAACCGAGACCTCCGAAAACATGATTTTTCAAAGCTGAAAACAACAGGTTAGAATCACGAAAATATCACCGTATAGTCCGAGAATTTTTCTACTCTTGCCATACTTAACCCTTGCCGAAACTCTGGAATGGAATTTTTAAAAATTCGCATAACTTTGAACAGATAAAAATGACGGGTGAGGCTTGTGGCAGTTATTGAAAAAAGCAAACAGGATTTTGGCTCGAAAATGCAACCTTAGGAAAGAGATGGAAAAGCTGCATAGAATGCACATTGAAACTCTACAGGTCTTTATTCTGCGTGGTTTTACAGCGGTTTATTTCAAATTTTCAATTCAACTTGCTATAACTTTCTATACTATCTACATTTTGAAATGCGATAAAAAAACACCAGACGCAACAAACCTTTCGCAATACAACGCAAATTGAATTGTACTTATATCTCACATGGGCAGAAAAATATGAGTTGAAAAACAAAACAAGTTTTTTCCTGGGGTTTCGTTTTTGACAAAACATAATTCCCTTCACAGTTTGTTAGTATAATTATAAGTAGTCTATCTTGTAGCCGCAAGTCAGTAGTACAAAGAAACATGGAAAGATCTTGGAGAAAAGAGATTGGCGGAGAGAAACAATCAGAATTGGAAAATATCAACTTTTTCAGCATTTTTTCAGTAGGCCTCAAAATCCCAGATCACAGAATTTTCTGGTTTTTTCATGCTGAACAGCTAAATGCCTTTGATAAAGCTGTCAGCAGAATGCTCTCCCCTCACTTTTACAGAAATGAGCAAAACTTCAGGGATTGCATTGTACAAAAGAAAGATGTGGGCTATAGAATGATCGCAACCATTACCCTTGTTAAGGCGTCGATAGTTTAGCTTAGAAATATATACAATTTCTGTTACATATTGTGGCTTTTTTTGAAATTTTTGAAAACGCGCCCTAATTTGCGCTTGATTTCTGGCCAGAAAAGTGAATGCAACAAAAATTTGGTCTTGACTGCGGTCATTTGAAACCCTATAAATTCTCAACTGACTAAGCTAAATGTCCGCTTCAAGCAGCTTTGTATAAAGCATAAAAAGAGCTTTTCATTAATGTGTTGAATCAATCTGTTTTAAAGGAAAAAGTTTGATTGAGAAAAGTTGTCCAAAAAACTCCTAGAAAAACGCTCATTAATTTTGCATCAACCTAATTTATAAATCATTTATTCTTTTACTTGTTGTTAGAACGAAAGAAAGGGCTTTGAGAATATGCATAGATTATACTTTTATGAAGGCTACAATCAATTGACCCATCAATGACTTCACTTGCGTTTGTTACTCTACTAGTAGATGGAAAACCGTTTTTTAAGCGATGGTCTCCCGCGTCACGCTTGTAAATTGTCTCAACAAGTCACGCACGCGGCAATTCTTTCACTACCCTCCCTTGCTTAGGCAAAATGGGTCGCACAGGGTGTGTCGCGTTCTCACATTCAGTGTATGCGATTAGTAGTCTGAACCAGCTTCTCATCACTAAGATCATGCAGGTTTTTCTTATCCTAGGAGCAGGGGCACAAATACAGGTAGAGCCAAGTTTTTTCCATGAGCAGGATTACTTTGCCTTCCTCAAAAAAACCGATGCAACCCTCTGCGAAGCATTTGTCTGTTTCATTTTATAAATTTTATGAAAAAACAGAAATCTTTTTATTTTGTTGTGGCTGCGCACTACCGGTTCAAATTTGCAAAGCGTTTTGAAAAATGCTAAAATGAAAGACAACCAGACAGCGGATCCCATGGTTGGTCCTTTGAAATATAGTTTTCGCTATTTTGTAGAGGCAGCGCTGATCAGCAGATTAAGAGTCTTACGCGTGCAAAATTAATGAGAGCCACTTTTTTGTTACGAAATCTGCTGCGAAAAGAGAATATATCTATCAATATGGAATGATCATATGGAAGAGAAAGTGAATTTTCGCGAGAAGAAAGGAAAGTGCATTGATTGAGAAAACTGGAGCTCCATCGCTAAAAACTAGTCTTCTTATCTGCAGTAGCATATCCTATTGGCGAAAGAATGAAAATTCTATGGTGATTACCTGTCCTTTTACTTACTTCACGTCTAGAGTACAACTTTTAACATGTGACACGGCGTGTCTTTTGAGACATCATAGAATGATTGGTCACCAATGCCTGAAATTCTTAAAGTTGAGTGTTCTTTGCTTCAAACACTTTACACGAAACTAGCTGGCATGCCCGGCTCTCTTGAATATTGATCAGATTTCGTTTTATATAAGGAAAAATATAATTCAGTCTGTAGTATAAGCCTTGATAAAAGTGCTTGGATATCATATAATGTTAACTAAGTTTATTGTGCGTCAGGAACTCAGACATTCGTGATTAAGTCTCGCAGGCGATCCGCCCACAAAATGATAGCGAGAGCGGTTGCCCTACGCAAACTCCGATTATGTTCCGACTTTCAGATTTTTCCGACACTAAAAATAAAGCAGGAGAAAATTGGGAGACGCGATTTTTTCCGAACTTACCTTTTGCTTTTTCAGATAACGTATATCTTATTCCACAACTTGTACCTCATTCCTAAAAACTACAACATGTCTGCAAGCAAGCACATCGACGCTGGTGCAAGTGGATCCAGCGAGCTGGTTAGGTGTTCACCATGTTATCGATCTCTTACAGGAAGATGAAGAGAATGGTATTCTAGCGCCTCTCTACAGTATGAGCACTTTGCTCATAAACTAGTATGTCAGATAAGTCTTACCTTGTACGTCTGGTTTCCACTTTCAATGATATTACTAAGTACATTTCTAAAGAGTCTCTATCAGTCAGTAGTAAATTGAAAGTAAGACTCAAATAAGGAACTGTCGTGAGTGCAAGTTCCTCACACTGCAGAATAAGCGCAAACACAACTCAATTACCATTGAATGCGCATCTTCCTCACTACTCAGAAAGTCTGAAAAAATTGGGCATATCGACGCACATACTATACTTAAATGCAGTGGCTCACCGGAAATGAAGGAGACGGTTTAAGGTAGGTAATATTCATACATAATTCCTTACAATTAGGTCAGTGTTAGATTGACGTTTTTATACAAGAGCGATTGTGCCCTGTTACGATAAATTCCTCTTTAACAGATATTTACGGATTTCTTTTGTAGATCCAGTACTACGCCATAACCCAAATTCCATTCGATACGGCCTACTTTAGCTAAAAAAACTGCAGAAGAAGAAAAAGACATCAGCGTGGATAAAGGAAAAACATTGTAGTTTTTGCCACAAGGTTGTCTTGATAATAAGGTTTAGGATTCAAAGCAAACTTATCTTGTCGGTTTTTCTGAGGAGCAACTAATGACACTAGGGTAATGTTCATACATGAGCACTGTTAGATTAACACTTTTATTCCAAAAGGAATTTTTCTATCTTACTACAACTAATGTCTCTTTGGCGCATGAGCAGTCGAATGAGGCGGAATAAGACCAAGGCGGAAAGGTCGAAAGCGTGAAGTCGTCTTGATCTGTGATTTAACCTTAAATGTTCTCTGATTATTTCAGATCTTCCGGTTATTTTGTTTCAGCGATTTGAATAATTACTTGACCACAAAAGCTGATAAAGTAGTCATTCTGAACTCTGTATCGTGCACAGCACTTTTATAAAAAAACTTTCAGAACACAATTCTTGACTACATTTGAGTGAGAATTAGTTCTGAGTCCAGCCAGCTGCTGATTGAATCGCTGCGATATCGCGTCTCCCGCAAGAGGTCGTAGCTAAAAGCGGAACCCGCCGACAGATTGGACATCATCGCTCAGACATTCGGTGTTGACTCGCGCCGGAGATCTGCCCCTTGAGAATTCGCAGGATAGCTCGTAGACATGCGCGGTACAATTTTTCAACAGATTTTCGGGATTGTCGCGAAAGGAAATCACCGAATGATGAGTCAGCTTTTGCGATAGTGACGTTGCTCTGCCTAAATGTTCACTCCTATGCATTTCATATTAACTCACGCCATCCGTTTTCATTTATCACTGTTGATTTGTATGTTCGGACCACATTTACACTTATTCCAATCACACTGAATTTCTTTTCGGATGAACGAAGAACAAACATTTTGCACATTGCAAAGATAATGTACAACTATTAGTTGCCTTGAAGAGGACTACTAGTTGCCTTGAATATCTATTAGGTTGTCATAAATCCTTTCATGTTTGAGTTTTCGCTATAATAAGTCAAGCTCTATGCGATGGCGTTTATGCTTCTGCGCAAGCTTTGGTCCATCTCGAGTTTTAAACCAAAATCTAAAAAGTTTCGAATGGCCAGAAAAGCGAAAATTTTTTATATCTTCGTTCAAAAAAATCTTTCAAATCTCTAACTCGCTCACGCATATACACTCCATATCAGACATTCATGTGATTACTGTATTCTTTTATTGGCTAGAAATCATGAAACCGAAAATTTCCATGGTTCTACCAAATGATGCTGTGCTGTTCTTACGCTAACAGTTGTATACTACAAACCCTTAGAAGTACAATTGTAAATTTCTAGCTCTCTATAAGCTCTGGTTTCCGAAAAATGTCGATTTAAGCGTGAAAAACCCGAGTGAAGAAAGCTAAATTTGATATTTGTGTACCAGAACATATAGAGAGCCAAAAATTTACGGTAGTACTTCTATGAGCTTCTAGTATACAAATGATAGTGTAAGAACAGCACAGCATCACTTTAGTAAAAACATGGAAATTTTCGGTTTCTTGATTTCTGGCTGATAAAAAAATACAGCAACAGCACATATGAATGTCTGATGTGGAATGTACATGCGTGAGCGAGTTAGAGATTTGTAGGATTTCGAACGAAGATATAAAAAATTTTCGGTTTTCTCTCCGAAATCAGTACTGATTAATAGACACATCTTTGCTGCGGATTGGATTCAGCATCGGAATAAGATTCTTGCAAACCATATCGTTCAATAAGGTAAGAATTACAATTACTGGCACTGAGCTTATGTCTGATAAGATGTTGCGTTAATGGGCTGCTTTGGAATGATTCGTTTTTCGAATTCTAGCTTTGGTAGCAGCACAACTGGTTTCGTTCTCACTGGGTGGGGATTTGTGCTGGTAGACAGGTTGGTTTCAATGCATCTCAACAATACTGCTTCTTTCATAGAATATTTCAGAGATGATATATGCTGCTGCTCGGACGTCTGCGGAATCACCAAGAATCTTCTGAAAGAAGAGGAATTCAATAGACGGAACAGCGCTCAAGTAATTTCCTCTTTTTCAAAGTTTGTAATAAATGTATGTTGCTTGCAACTGTGTTACTCTATTGGAAGAATATGTAGAAGAAGTAGGGTTACAGTGGGAAATAATGCGCTCCAGCTGTTTCTGGACACACAATGTGTCGCACTCGAGCTACCGCGTATTCCCTGCAAGATGCGTGTAGCGCCAAAGCGTTGTCTCAAGCAGTTGCTCCAACCATAATGCGTCTCGGGATTTTGTCACGAAGCCGATTATCTGTGTAGCGCCGTCATTCCGCCCTTAAGGCCTAAGGCTTACCTCACGCGATTTGGCAATTTGCCAGATTTCTGCAAACTTATCGTACTTATCCTCTCAAATGCATATTTGGGTAGCTTGTATAAGTTGTTGCAAAGCGATGAAGTTCTGACCAACGGCAGCGCATCAACGACGATTTAACGAAGATTCACTGCTTTGCCAAATCGCGCAGCGACCGGAATCGCGCGAGGTATGCCTTAGGCCTAAGGGCCGGGCATACACGCGATATCAGTCGCGACGCGACTCGGCAATTCGTCAGAAGCCTTCAAATCCAACACTAGCAAACTGCATATGCATAGTGTGTAATTTACATGGATTGACAAAATCCGTAATTTTCGTACATTTAAAATGTGCTCAGAGTGATTTATGGACAGTTGGAATACTGCCGAGTCGCGTCGCGACTGAAATCGGGTGAAGTATGCCCGGCCCTTAAGCCGGTTTCGTCCCTTGGTCACGGAATGACTAACAGGTTTCCCACCACCCTAATATGCAGTAACGCCTCGCATCAACGTGTGTGGTCGATAACAAGTCCAAACTTGGGCCGCAATGTACATAGAGCAGTCGGAAATCTGATGATTATGATGAAAAGCGTATTTTTATCATATCCGGTTACATTAAAATCCATTTTGAACTTTTAATCTTTAGACCGCACACGTTGATGGGAAGAGCCATCATAACCGTTTCTACATGCTGGAGCAATTTCCTCGTTTTGTTTTTTGTTGTTCTTTTGCAGCGAGACTTGAGCTAAAAACAGAAGTTTTGAGAAAAATAAAGGGTCTACAGTTGCGTGGAGAACCATAAGAAACGAACCTGTTACAAAACGATTTAGAGAAAAAACGAAACTCTCCTCCTTAGTCATCACCGACTTTTGTTAAATGGTAAGGGTAGCCACTGCTTTAGAAGACAGAGAATGTGTAAGACTATCACGAACATGTGAGTAACTACTCCACATGTCGAAAACCAAACTGGTGATGCCAGTAGGAAAAACAACTCAAAACAACAAATTTCGGGATCAATACCCACACAGTAGAGACTTGTGAAAGGGGGGGGGGGAGAGACTGTTAGCAACTCAACGAGGGTGTCGGCACCTCCGCCGCTATAATCTTTTGCACTTACCCCACTTCCCGGGGTATAAGGCGCACCTTGTATAAGGCGCACCCGCCGCAGCGAATAATGACGCGAAAACGCTTTCTAAATAATTGCTCTCTGGATTTAATAAGCCGAAAACTCAATCTGCTGTGGTTATTCTTCACTGCCCTTGAGTCATGCCTCCAGGTGTTTCCTCCTCTCAGAATGTATACTTTGATATCGTTTCTACAGTTGATCTATTCTTGCCATTCTTGACGAATCAAAGAGAAGGTAAAGATTTGTTTGAAACAACTCACTATTGGGAGGAAAACTGCAAAGACGGAGCAAAAAGCTACTGCTGGAGGAAAGAGGTTGCTGTCGGCTGCTTGTGCGACGTCGCGCATCGCGAGCGTCATCATACTTCAGTCCGCGCGCGGTGAAAGCTACTGCGCTTTATACCCCGGAAATTAGGGTAATAACCGCACCCCTTTCGAAAACGCTCCTTGAGGAGAGACGATACCTACCCCAACGGAAACAAGTTAGCTTGTTGACAAATCTGTACTCTCCCACACCGAAGTCACTCGCCTCATTCCGCAACCTGTCAACACATAAGTGCAAATCTTGCCATTCTTTGTTACTCTGTAGGTTTTACATGTTGATGTGAATAAAATATACAGCAGAGTTTTTCTTAGCTCCCCAATTTGGCATTTCGGAGATTTATAGCTGTTTGCAAAACATTATTGCTGGGTCTAAAATAGCCAATTTGCTGAGATTTTGCAACTTGGACTAATAGTATGCCATCTAAGACGTCTGGAAAAACTTCTTGGAGAAAATTGAAAGCTCTTCTGCCACATTGCGCTGCAAGCCCCTCCCCTTTCCCTCCCTGCCGTGAAGGCTTATCAGCATAAGCATGTTTTGTTTTCTTTCCAAAAAGTCTCCCTCAAAAAATGTCGTCATCTTCCTAGTTCCTTATTTCTTCAAAATAGCACCACACTGGTCATATTCTTGAGGATTTAAAATAAGCTTTCTATCAAAATTTATACATACCCAGCAAGAGCAATCTCCGCCTTCCGACCCATTTTCCGCTTTTCTATTACTTATCTTCCCTCACATGAATGTTTCTCAAAAAACCGTGTGAAAACGTCGTCGGCCTCTTTGAGATCGGGGAAAAATCTGACACTCATTCCTTTCCAAATGTCTAAATTTCCCTAATCAATATGTAAACTTACCCAAACTAACTTAACTTACTGTAATATGTAAACTACCAGTGCGTCACCTTCGCTTCGCGGAGGTTTGCACTGGCTCCCTATCCGTATGCCTTCCTCATGTTCGCATGAAAATGGCTTTGAAACTTACCACGCGATGCTGAGCATCACAAATGAATCGTAAACAACTGTTCATTCATGAAGCATCTGCATGTAAGATCGGTAATTTCGAGAAAAAAAAACTTTGTCGCAAGAAAACAAATGCGAATTTAAACGGATTACTGAATTTATTTTAGTTTGATAATCGTCATAAGGGTAGTAGTCATCTTGGGCTACATTTCAGTGCAAAAATCTTTCCAGTTTTTTCAAATGAAACCTTGCCAAATCGACTATCTACGCGTTCATCACTTTTTGGCGCTGTTTTCGCAAAAAAGCAAACTTTTTGAGCCCTTTTTAGGGTAGAATTTATGGCGCGCAGAGTTACTTGTCTGGCAAATAATAATTTTGCAAAAAGTCGAATTAGCTACCCAGTTTCGCGTGCCAAAAGAACGTGGACCCGTTTAACGCGCAAATTTTGAAGGACCCGCTTATCGAACGGGCTCGTCCTTGCGCATGGTCCCTACACACTAGCACGGTATGTTACGCAAATTTGCAGCCTGATAACATAGTTGCAGCTTCCTCTATGAATTTCGTGTCAGACAGATTTTCACACAGACACACAGACACACACACAAAAAACAGACGGCCTTAGCGCGTCATTATAGTAGTAAGATAATAGCTTGATATAAAAATTTGGTAACTTCATTTATCCATTGACAACTTTCGAAGCGGCTTTATATTAGGAGCAACGCAATCAATAAGTAAGTCATGCTACATTTTTTATGTATTGTGATACTGGGTCTTCATTCCTTACTGAGGAGTTCCGGGGAAGACCCAGTAATCAAGTCAAACTCCGTCTAAGGGAAGGAACGAAACGGAGTGAAAATGTAGTACATACGGTTTATCTTTTATATTAGCAACATCAAGTGTTTGCGCCATATTTTGCTATTTTCGTCTACCTTTCGACTACATCCCAAAACTACTCTTGAGCTTCTCCTGTCAGGACCGCTCAAAGCTTTGATCTCTGATTTGCTTGGAAACGTGCGTATATCTTTGTCTTCTACCTAAGGCATACCTCACGCGATTTCCGTCGCTGCGCGATTCGGCACAGAAGCGACTGTTCGTAGTGGGTCGTTACCGGCTTTTGTTTCAACAGGACTTGATCCGTTTGCGAGAACTTACAAAAGCTACGCAGTTATGCGTTTGAGTGTCGCTCACAACGAATTTCTGAAAATCTGGCAGAACGTCAAGTCGCGTGAACGTCGCGATTTTGGTAGATAGCATGAGGTATGCCTTAGGCCATTGCTGGAGTCAAAGTGCAAATCTCCCAATTTTTCCCACTTTACCCACCCCCCCCCCCTCTTTCGTATTAACATCCTCTACGCTACCTTAACTTCTCAATTTTGTGGCATTCAAACCATATTTTTCGTACTTCCAGCAGGGGTACCTCCATCTTGCTTTCCTTCAGCTCACAATGATGTTTGTACCTCATCCAATATGCCTATATTTTGACTGATGTTTTTCAAAACTCCAAATTTTGCTAGCGGAAGTTATTAGGCTCGCGTTGCCGCTCGCTATTGCAATATGGTAATCTAACGCATAAAAAAAGGACTATGTAACCTTCTTCTTCTCAGCTTTAGCTTGTCTAGCAAGTACACTTTGCTGGTTGGGCTTCTTGATTAACATCACCTAAAACAGGCGCCATTACCATCATGAGCAACAGCTCGGTGCATCTGCACCGGCACATAACGACGGACATGTTGACATCACGAAGGAGGGGGGGGACGTTACATGCATGAGTTTTCTCTAGCGCCTTACTATAGAGAGATGACTTGGTGGAATAGGTCCACAACATACTGCTAGCTTAGCTCTCAAAGGCACCTTCCCCTTGAATTGAGATTGGTGAGATTCTGATACGGTGCAAAACCGGGACCTGATCAGATTCTGATACGGTGCAATAGCGGGGACCTGGTCCGTAGAGCGGATAGTACGTAAGCGGCTCATAAGGTAGTAGAGTTTGTAGGTTGTGGGACAGTCTTTTTCAGAATTTCGGGCTGCAGGCTCCTCATAAGCCGTTCTTTCTCATGATTAAGTCTGTGTGGAGGAGAAGGGGGGGGGGGAGGCGGTAGGACAGCTTATTCTTAAAATATCGGTCTGCAGAATGTCAAAGAGAGGTCTTAGGGCTCTTCTTTCTCAAGTGTAGGTTTGTTGCGGTCCTTCTAGGAAGTACTTTCTGAAGCATCGGTCCGGAAACATCCCATAGGACAAATCTTTTGTAGAATTGGGCTGTTAAAACTCGTACAGTTGCAGCGGTATAATTTGTCCAAAATTGCGGGATTGTCGGGATCAGCGGGATCGTCGGGATTCGCGGGATTCGCAACTTCACGGGATTTGCTGGATTCGCGGGATTTGCGGGATAAGCGGGATTTAGCTGTAACTTCTTCTAGAACAACTTTCTATGAGATCTGCAAAAAGATTCGACTTCAACTTGATGAGACGAATCTTTTGGTATATCGTATGTTCGTAATTCATGGTGACACGGTAGACATATGGTGATACTTTGCTATTTTCCATGGTAAAGTTTTTGTAAACATATATCACAGCGTAAATCGCGAATAGCAGGTTCTGGTACGAAGTTCTCATTATCGAAAGCTATTGAGAAAATTGGGCAATTTTCAATAATCCTCATCACTGATATAGTCGTCCTCACGTGAGGTACCCCATTAGTCAGTCGGTGGTCGAATTTATATTCGAACTGGAGCAGACCGGCCGCGGCAGAGCGCGGCAGAGTGCCCCTCAGCCGACCGCTTGCACATGAGCTTTTCTCTTATTTTCTTCGTGTTTCTTTGCTATCTTTCGTATTGCAGCAATGTTCTTCATCAGATTTCTAGATTCATCGCTAACTATTGTCGTGTGCAGTTGTGCTCGTTTGTTTCACATTTTTTCATGTAAATCGGGAAGAAGGTTGCGATTGGAGATTTTTGGATAAGAAATCTCTTTTTTCCGGGAAGTGACATACAGGGTGTCCCAAGAAAATGTGCACACTGTTTGATTGTAGATAACTCTTTTGTGGTCAAGTGTTTCGAGAAGCTTTAGGTACCACTTTGTAGAGTGAGGTTCAACTTAGATTTAAAGTGTAGAGCGGATCGCCGATCTCTCATTCTTACTGTAGGATTACGGCAGAAACTTTAAGAGGGTTTTGAGTCATGAACGGCCATACTTTCTACGCACTTGCGAAAAATTTTTTCAAATCGCTATAACTTCAAGCAGATTGATTCTTTTTTGAAGCTACAAACTTCACTGCAAAGAAAATTTTATCCGCAACATATATTTGTCTTGCTGGCTTTTCAGCACCTCAGTGCGGTCCAGCAGCATGCGCAGAAGGGAAAAAGGTCGTCGCAAAAAGTGGCCTATTTGTGCAGGATTATCTCAGCCAAGATGAGAGTTGGAGAGCCCAGATGCTGTAGTTATATAGAGGTCTGCCGGGGCTGTTATGGGGACCACTCATGTTGAAGGACCACCTGCAAAAAAATTTTCGTCCGGAAGCTTTGAAAAATCTACCATTTTTGCCCCTAAAAATGCACCATTTTTCGAGTAAGTGTTGGGGTAATGCCTTGCACATCCTTTGGACTCATCACCCAGGCGTGGCGATCCCCGCAAAAGCGATGCCAGCTGCGAAAAGAGTTGCAGTTAAAGGCAAGTTCGACAGCTTGTCTGAGCGCAAATCGCAAAACTCGCGCGCACCGACGGGTCAAAAGCTAACATGCTTCTCAATCAGATCATCCATGATTTGGACCAAATTCTTTGAATTGCACAAAAAAATGACAGTAGGAAGAAAAATTATGAAATTTTTGTAGTTGAAAAGATGTCCCTTTTTGATGTGCAGATCAAACACGTCTGGGTATCGATAAAAGTCAGAAGACGTATTGAAAATTTCAGGCTTGCCTCTACTGAACAGTATAAAAAACTTGGTGTCAAAGTCCGATCGAGTGCCGAAAAAATGCGTTTGAAAATGAAATTTCCAAAAGTGCCCGGGAACTTTCTTTACATCTAATACTAGGGATTCTCATAATTTTTTACTTTTCACTACAACCGCCGTATTTTTGTATCTCTCGTTCATCTAATGTGGCTTGAGTAAGCATTCGACAGGGCAAAGCAAGCTCTACAGGGTGGCTATCAAAAGTCTGCCCAAATCGTATTCCGCCTGAAGTTTTGAACTGAAATCTAATAGTAGTCAAAAAGGAAGTTTTCTGTGAGAATTCGTACCTCCGCCCGAAAGTAGCTAAAAAAATTTCCCATTTATCCTATCATAGGCTTGACACATCGCACACTCAATTGTAGACTTTCCGAATTTTTTCTATGGTTAGAAATAAAAAAAAATGAATGAGTTAAAATGACAAACTTCGCCCCTAAACGTTCTGAGCTCCTCCCAGTGCATGTAATTATATGTCTCATACATACAAAAGTACGATCATGTATTTATTTCCTTTGTAGGTGCCTCAATTATCGAGAGATGCTGATGTTTAGGGTAAAAACGGTGAAAAATTATGAAACACCCTAATAAATCTTGACGCCTTATATTAAAAAGTTAGCATAGGTCGATAACATTTGATAAACATCAAAGAGGTCTTGGAAACTAGCAGATCAGGTTTAACACTGAGCTCAAGTGAAAGTAAGCATAATTAGCCTAGACTGGTACGCTCGAAGTGTTCTTCGTGTTGAAAAAATGACCTTTAGCAGTTAAGAAAATGGGGCTCAATATAACATTATTATACAGCTGCTTTGTAGGTCTTGAATGTCTTTGAAAAGATGAACAAATGGGGAATACCATGAGGAGAGCAAAAATTGTGATTTTTGATGAAAAGAACCGCCAAAAGCGAATTGAATAAACAAGCAGCCTAGATCCCAAAAATAGCATGGTAATCATAACAAATACACGAGGAAGGTTTCCATTATTTTGGCGCAAATGCAGACGTGCTCGAGAAAGTTTGTTGGGAGCGGAGTTGGGCAAAACAAACACTGGTCAAATGTGCGCACAACCTGAGAGCAGTGTGTACTCGCACGGAACGCGAAGGGCATCATAGGCTACTTTTGTTATCGATCGATATCAGTGGCGTACCCAGGGTTTCGGCTCGGGGGGGGGGGGGACGACAGAAATTTTTTTCTAATGAAGGTGCGTGGCGTCAGCCACGCACTCCGAAAAAATTTTAGGGGTGGTTTCAAAAATTTTCCCGGCCTCATAACCCCGAAAATCCAAAAAAAGGGGGCGTGGCTGACGCCCCCGAAAAAATTGTTTTGTAAGGCTAATTTGAATTTTTAAAAAATTTTAAAAAATATTTTAATTATTTACAACTATGAACAAGTCATTTGCACAATTTTATAGCTCATGTAAGCAACTTTCAAAAATTTCGCGAACCGTTCTCGGGGGGGGGGGGGGGCCCTTCCCCCGCCCCCCCCCCCTCGGTACGCCACTGATCGATATCGATTTTATCAATTTTTATCGATTTTTGCAGAGTTCACTTACGGGGTTGGAAGTTGGCACAGGGTAGTCGAGCATGCTGATTACGAATACAATATTAGTATTCAAAACCGTCCATTACTATTATTGATTTTATCAATTTTTTTGCAAAGTTTGAGCTACGGGGCTGGAAGCTGGCACGGGGGGGGGGGGGGTAAGTGAGCATGCTGATTACGAATACGATATTAGTTTTACAATTATTCATTACTTTTATCGTTCCGTTGATTTTTTGCAAAGTTTGGCTACGACTGGGAGGCACAGGGAGGGGGGGGGGTACGTGAGCATGCTGATTACTAAGGCAGAGAGGATAGGGAATTGCAATGTAGAAGTGGGCACAGGGGAAAATTGTACAGGAATAGGGATGGGAGCTTTATCTTAGTGTTTTGACAGGGTCGGGCAGAGTCGGGTAAGCCAGCTAGTACCAAAATAGTGTTGAAGGGGGCCATATATCAAGCATACGCTAGGATAAATGGGGTTTTCAAGACATTTGGGCGAAGATACGATTTTTGACAGTGAAGTTTGTTTTTGACTGCTAGATTTCAGCACACTTCCGGTGAAACTTGGTTTGGGCGGATTCTTCATAGCCATCTTTTAGAGTTTGCTTTGCCCCTCGAGTGATTACTCAAGCCACATCAACTGAAGGAAAAATACAAAGAGACGACGGTTATAGGTAAAAACGGTAAAAAAATATGGACACCCTAACACTTGGAGATTGGTAGAAGAAACAGAGTCGACATAAGCTGGGCCTGCAGTATTAGGTTCGGTCCAAGATTTTGCTCCAAAAATTGTGAATACAATCTGAAAACCTTCAAAAACGTTTCATTGTATGCTCAGATTTTATTCTTGTGGAAGCTAACATATCCCACAGCTTAATTAACACGAAAGCAAAAATTGGAGGAAATTTATGTGCGAAAGCGCTCGGTAAGCATACATTTCGCTCCATTACAAAAAGTAACTTTCCAAATCTGGTTGCTGACGACTCAAATCCTATCATACTTTTTATTTTTGCAGGTGAGATCAGATACATACATTCAGTAATTTTGGTGGCTTTTTCGCGGAGTATAAGTGATTTCCTGTCTTCAGTGACTTTGGAGTAGACTATAAGATTTTGAAATTTTTACTTCTTCCCAAACCTTCCACATACGTTTGAAAAAGGAAAATCGTTGCTCTTAGTTTTTTAAAACTAACATGCTTTGTATACAAGTATTTTTTGAGAAAGTTTCCTCGCTCGAATAGACCATCTTGCTCTAAATCCTGAAAAATACTGCAAATGTTTTTCTCTCTCTTTCCACTTCTTTCCTTAACATATCTCAAGATGGAGTCACAGATTGCAAGAAAGATTATAAGTGAAAAGAGACTAATGATGATGGAGAAGTTACATATCGGTTTCTTAAGCAATTTTAGGTTACAGCTGAACAGAATTCTTTTTTATTTGTTTGTTATTTGGTTTGTGCGTTTCTACTTTCAGTTTAATGCGATGAATCATAAATAAACCCCTTAACATGCCCCATGTCATCGGGCGTTTCATTTGATGAAGATAGCAAAAAAAGAGACATTTTTGCCACATTTATTATGGTGTCCTATAATTTTTTTACCGTTTTTCTACAGCCGTCGTCTTTTGTATGGTTTCATCAGCTGATGTGGTTTAAGTAATCATTCGACAGAGCAAAGCATGTTCTACATGATGGCCGTTAATAGTCTGCCCAAATCGTATTTCACGTGAAATTTTGAACTGAAATATTAGGTTGGCACATAAGTAATGCAACTTTTTATATAACTTTTGTCTCTTTGAACGTAGCGCATTCATTTTTTGGCAATATGAAGATTATGATGTAAGTTTCTAATGCACACATTTTTGCCGAATTTTACCATCTTATGTAAGGATTACGGTAGGTTTACTGTACTATGGGAAAAATTTTAGAATGCATCAGATTTTGCTGAAACTTGACCTGTGGGGCTTATTCGGCAAGCTGATCACAAAAATGAAATCTGTTTCGCATGAAAAGGCTTCGTTCGTGAGATCAAAAAATGAATTTCATTTTAGCGACAAATGAATGAGATATTCGTGTTCACCGCATAGGATTACCCTAAATTGCAAAATTATAGCGAATTCTGACTTTTCGCAGATTAGTTGTTGACAAATTGCCTTCAAAACTTGACGCATTTGACTTCTTCAGATTCTCAAAGGCGCCCCACCTTGATCTGTGTTTAATTTTCATTTCTTTTTCACTGTTCCAATGTGCCCACTTCTAGCTACATGCTGCCTATAATTGCTTTTTGATATGTTTAATTCAGGTTTCGTAGGGCTCCATGTTTGCAAAAAAAACGGTGAAACCTCGATTTTCTTTAGTTTTCAAAAAATGCTTACAATTAGATTTTTTGTACTACGTTATCAAAAATCAAACGGTTTGCGCAGACTTGCAGCTTACATTACAGTTTACATGATTTCACAAGATGAGATTGCTACATAAAATAAGAGAAAAGTTACGGGAAAAGTTGCAAAACTTATATGCCAACCTATTAGGTTGTTCGGAAATTAATGCCCGTTTTGAATTTCAACCGCAATAAGTCAAACACCTCGTACTCCTAAATAGGATGCAGAGTACCAATCGATAGAGCAAAGCAAGCTCTACAAAAAGGCCATCTTGCTTTTGCAACAGCTCTCACCCACCTTGAGTTTCGAGCCAAAAACTAAAAAGACTCAGCAGCCCGAAAAATCGAGAAAAATCGTAACTCAGTTCACAAAAATCCTACAAAAATTATAACTTGCTCACGTAAACCCAATCCATATAAGGCATCTATATACGCCTTTGCCGTATTTTTCCCTCCGTTAGAAACCATGAAAACGGAAATTTTCGTGTATTTGCCAAAGTGATGCTGTGCCGTTCCCACATAGGTAGTTGTATACTACAAACTTGTAGAAGTACAAACGTAAATTCTCAGTTCTCTACAATCTTAAGTTCTCGAGAAATTTGAATTTAAGCTTGGACCATCTAAGTAGGGAAAGCTGTATCTGTATTCGGTATTTCTCGAGAACTAAAGCTTGTAGAGAGCTGAAAATTTGAGTCTGTACCTCTACGGGCTTGTGGTGTACAACTACCTATGTGGGGTGGCTCAGCATCACTTTGGCAACTGCACGAAAATCTCCATTTTTTTGGTTTCCAACAGAGAAAAAATGCGACAAAGGCGTATATAGATGTTCTATGTGGATAGTGTTTACGTGAGCAAATAAGAATTTTTGTAGGACTTCTATGAACTGAGTTACGATTTTCTTCGATTTTTCGGGCTGCTGAGTCTTTTTAGTTTTTGGCTCAAAACTCGAGATGGGTAAGAGCTGTTGCAAAAGCAAGAAAACCATCTTGTAGAGCTTGCTTTGCTCTATCGAATGGTATTCTGCATTCTATTTAGGAATGAGAGGTTTTTGACTTATTGCGGTTGAAATTCAAAACGGACATTAATTTCCGGACAACCTAATAGGTTGCAAAGTACCATTCGATAGAGCAAAGCAAGCTCTATAAGATGGCCTTCTTGCTTTTGCAACAGCTCTCACCCACCTCGAGTTTCGAGCCAAAAACTAAAAAGACACAGCAGCCCGAAAAATCGAAAAAAGATCGTGACTCAGTTCATAAAAATCCTACAAAAAATCTCACTTCCTCACGTAAACACTATCCATATAAAACATCTATATACACCTTTGCCGCATTTTTTTCTCTGTTAGAAATCAAGAAAACGGAAATTTTCGTGCATTTGCCAAAGTGATGCTGTGCCGTTCCCACATAAGTAGTTCTATACTACAGACCTGTAAAAGTACAGACGTAAATTCTCAGTTCTCTACAATCTTAAGTTCTCGAGAAATTTGAATTTAAGCTTGGACCATCTAAGTAGGGAAAGCTGTATCTGTATTCGGTATTTCTCGAGAACTAAAGCTTGTAGAGAGCTGAAAATTTGAGTCTGTACCTCTACGGGCTTGTGGTGTACAACTACCTATGTGGGGTGGCTCAGCATCACTTTGGCAACTGCACGAAAATCTCCATTTTTTGGTTTCCAACAGAGAAAAAATGCGACAAAGGCGTATATAGATGTTCTATGTGGATAGTGTTTACGTGAGCAAATAAGAATTTTTGTAAGACTTCTATGAACTGAGTTACGATTTTCTTCGATTTTTCGGGCTGCTGAGTCTTTTTAGTTTTTGGCTCAAAACTCGAGATGGGTAAGAGCTGTTGCAAAAGCAAGAAAACCATCTTGTAGAGCTTGCTTTGCTCTATCGAATGGCACTTTGCAACCTATTTAGAAATGAGAAGTGTATGACTAATTGCGGTTGAAATTCAAAACGGGCATTAATTCCCGGACAACCTAATAATATGATAGCTGTTAAAAACGGACCTTACTGTGGAAAACCGTCTCGGCCCCAAAAAATCTCAAAAATTCCCCATTCACCCTAGCATATGCTTCTAAAAATTTCCCATTTATCCTAGCACACACTTGACACAATGAACATTCAATTCACCTTTTCGTATTTTTTCCACGGCTAGAAATAAAGAAAGATGAATGAAGTAAAATGGCAAACTCCGCCCCTTGAAATCCTGAGCTCCTCCCATACAAGTGATCATGTATCTCATACATACATAATACAACCCATATATTTGTACCCTTTGTAGGTGCCCATTTCTCGAGAAACGCTGCTGTCTAGGGTGAAAACGGAAAAATTATGAGACACCTTAACAGAAATCTATTGGTTAATCTTACATATTATATCGCAAAATATTATACGAGTGATAGGATTACATTCGCGAATACCCATGTATCCAGGTGAACTTGAAATTTTATTGGCATATGTCGAGCTCCTAAAATGAGTTGTCATAAGAATTGGCTTTTCTTGTCAAAATAATACTTTTTAACGTTCTTTTTCATATCGAACGATTTCGGCATGACATTCAAATCACAAGAATAGTGAGGGAAAGTGCTATGATAGAATACTGAAAATTGCATTGTGAAAGCAGCTGTAATCTAAGACTAAGAACAGAAAAATCCTTGAAGATTCGGCAGCTACGGCGGCCGCGTTCACCACTGGTGTAATCCGATATTTGTAACCAAATATGTGTGGTACGAAGAAGCGTTAAACCAATCATTGTACTCAAAAAGTCTTAAGCACTTTCCTTTGTGGGATTTAAGCTTGACAAGGATCGAATATAATTTGTCATTATAGAGAGAGAGTAGATAATAACGGTTGCTTTGAACGTGTGCAAAACTTTCCCGCATCCAGTTGGTTTTTAATTTGTTTGAGTGTTATCTGTGAGTTGAAACTCTAATTACTGGCTTGACGGAACCGACCATATGCTCTGCTAACGAAAAATGGGATGCGTGATGCTGAACAATCGCTCATGACCTTTAACAGCCACCTGGCCGCCTCTATAATTATCATAATAATCGAACACGGTACTCATTATCCCGAAAGTCATACAGAGTGAAAAGTTATTGTGCAGATAAACGTGAATTTCGCCGCCGTTGAGGGCATGCTTTTCAAAAATTTGCGTTGCACTTCAGGGGAGGTGATCCGAAAGCGAGACAGGGTTCTAGGGACTCAAAAGTTCCTAATCTAAAGATGACTTTGATCGGTACTCGGGAAGGGGTGGGAGAAATTACAGAGGGAAGCCGGGGGGAGAGGGAAGAAATGGACGAAAGGGAGACATTACATGCACCATAATATTTTCTGGTTTCAAATTGACCCGTTTACGACAACGTGCATTTTTAGTTGCCCCATGGAAGCGCCTTTCACGGATGAGTCAAGAATTTCCAGCTAAAATCATGCAGATTGTCAACTACAGTATACCTACAGTAATTATATGAAGCGGGTGAGAAACGCAAAAGTATCTTCTAGGGTTAAAGCATAAGAAAACTTCTGAAACGATAGCAGTCCAAGATAGCAGCCATTTTAACAAAATTTGTGCCGTGGCCCACTATGTGGGTCGCATTGTCCCACGTGGCAGTCATTGCATGACCCATCGTTGATCACGTTGTCGTTTGTGTTAGTTTGCGACTAGTAGATTTTAAGATGATTCCGAATATTTACAGTTAAACAATTCTTGCATAAACTAACTCAGTTATCATTATCTGAGCTTTGAGGGTAGGACGAGGAGGATAGACAGAGAGCTGGAATAAGTGGTTAATTTATTTTATAGAGTTGCACTATGTTGATGCACAATCAATGCGTGTTACTTAATCTTGTGAAACAGAAAAGGTAAAACAATTATGAGACATGTCTTTAGATAATAATGTTCAAACAATCTTAGAAAGTTTGATACGGATAGTTGGATAGAGGTTTAATCCGGAAAATGGATCTCTGCCAAGAAAAATCCTACAAACCCCCAAATCGCTCACAAAAATTACATGTCGCATTCGCTTTGCATAGGTACACTTGCTGGTTCTTTTCCATAGCTTGAAGTAGAGGAAACAAAATTTGGCATTCAATATTATCAATACTGGATTGTCTCGACATAGATAATTCCATACTCAAGCCTTTGGAAGTGTAACAGCAAATTTTGAGCCTTATTCGAGCGCTGGTTGTCAGAGATATACAAATTTGACATAAAAACCCGAAGGCGACATTTTTGGATGTTTGGCCCTCTTTTAATTTTTAATTTCCATTTCGAAAAAAATGCGGCATGTACACATACGATTATCTTGATTATCTTATGTGTATAGTACATGCTTGACCAAGTTTGAAGATAGCAGGATCTTTTTAGACATAATCTGATTTTGGGTATTCAAAATTTGCTAGATTTTTTTTACAGGTTAACGTAGACTGAAGCTTTTGAGAATGCCCACATACTATCTTATAAATCTTGCTCCACTATCGAGTAATATATTGTGCTTACTTTCATATGTTCTCTGGCACTTCAAAATAAGGAGCATGCATTATTTGCATCAGCCTACTGATTGCGCTGTCGATACTTGCAGGCTAATGTCTAGTACCCTCAAATCACGACAGTTATAGCGATATTTTCGAGGATTTCACTACAGTTCCAGTAGAACAGCTTGAGTAGTAGTGGATGTAATCGATGACAGCATGCAAAGAAATTTGATCGAAGCGCCTGATATCAATTTGCAAGACGGTATACAATGTTGCGTTCTCGTTTCCTGAAGAACACAAATGGGACAGACTTCAGATGGAGCATGCATAAAAGTCTTCTAAAGTCAACCATGAATTTCGAGCGGTTTCTGCGCAGTGAATCATGTGAGACCACCCAAACTGCCAATGCTGGAATGCGTGGTGGGATAGTCACCAAACTCACGACGGCTTGGTGGCTTCAACTTTCGAAGTCAGGAGATATGGCCATTGACAGTTTTGAGGACAAAGATCCTTGCTATTAAATTCTTTGCAGGTAAATGCATGTTTTCTTGATACCATCTGAAAGAGCTTTCTACGCTCTATCCATCCATCTGCAGCTTACCTCATATTTTATCAGTCTTTGGAAAATATAGGGCGAAAATTGATTTTTTGGTTTATTGCGCCAAAAATAGCTTTTTTCCAGGGTTTTCCGCTTTTTTCTTCTTAAATTTCGAAGAAATCTCATGTGTTTGACAAATCGTTTGAAAGAGCACGAAGAGCTCTTTTGAATTGTCCTTACGGTATAGCAGCGCAAAACTGAGAGAGTTCAAAAACCCTGTCTGAGTTCCTCACGGCGCTACGCGTACATTTATGAAAGAGGAGCGGTAACGCGTTGCCACAATAATAGGCGAAGGTCGGTTTTTGTAAGCAACGTTTGAGTTGCAGCCTGCTTGTTGTTGGTGAGAACAAAAAATCTCAAAATCTAATGAAAATCAAGCTGCCCCATTTTTTACCGTTCAAATGTATTCCACTGCTGCAGGAGTTCGACCAGAGATGTATTAAGAACCTTGAAAATATCGCTTTAACAGACTTGTGACTTGGGATACTAGCATGCTTCTAAGCACTGTCAGACATTACAGCGCTGGAAAGTAAAAGAGCCACTAAATTCTTCCCACCATCCTCCAGCAGCCCTCAAAGCAGCGTCTGTCTTCGTCTTCCACCCTTCCCCCCCCCCCTTCTTGGTCCTTCAAATAATTTGTTGCGAAAATTCAGATAGTAGCTTACTTGAGTTACAAGATATGCAAAAACTTGTTTCTTGTAAATAATAGGTTATCTTCGCATTTTGGGAAAACCTAGTAATTGAAACCCTGATGAACAGATAATAGCAAATTATTTTGTGAAAGCAAAAGATAAAACAGTGCGTACGATGTCTCCTTCTCCCGTTTCCTCAAATTTCTCGAGCCACCCCATCCCTTGCTTTCAACTTTTGACTCAACCGAGATCGTCTTTAGATTGTGAATTCTGAGTATAAACGACCTTCGTAAAGGCTAGTTCACGCCATTCCGTACCATGTAAGGTTGATTTTCGAGATTACTGTCGATTTACCCCGAGTAAGCAAAAAAAAATTGTGAAAGATTGTCGAGCCACTGCCTCAAACTAAACACTATTATAGATCCACTTGCTTGATTTAATCACCATTGCTTCTTTGACTCTCAAATTTTGTTTATAGCTACACCTTGAAGTATGAAACATTTGCAGCACCTCCGACCTTTCCTCGTAATTGAAGATAAACAATCACGTGAAATTTTGCTTTTGACAGCATTGAGAGTTGATCTGCTTTGACAATAAGCTTGTTTGCAGAGTTTACGAGCTTTTTCACATGCCAAGCAGAAGTCATAGAATTTTGTGAGCTTTCTTATGAGGTGAATAACGCTCTTAGGAACTTTGCGTAATCGTCGATATTGACGAACAGCTGCAAAATTACCATAGAGTAGGCACTTTTATACAAAACTCGATTTTCAATATTTAGGTGCTGGGCTTGATTTATTACCTTGCCTACATGATGATGCGGTTTTGCGAAAACTCTCAGATTGTTGTGATGCAATCGCGTCTTCGAATCTCAAGTACTTTTCATGGAAATTTTCCTGAGCAGTAGATTGGACATAAATCTAAATCTCACTATTTCTTCTTCTTTTTATTGATAATTAAGGTGAAGGACGTTTTTATAGATATAGACTTTGAGTAATCGTTGATGTTGAAGGACAAGCTCTAACATCACCCAAGACTGTCACGCTTTTACATTCCAAGGCTTGGTTTATAAAAACTTGTACAACAATGAAGACGTGTGCATAGTTAGAAAAAAATAGCTGCACTGAGCATTTTGAATCCACCGCAAAAATTTATCCTTCAAAATCAAGGCAGCCTGCACAATTACGGATCAGACTTCTAGGTCAAAGTGGGAAACTCTTAAAACTTTAAGATCTCAGTTACTTTTGACTAGTTCGCAAAACCTGATTCAAATCAGGGAGAGAAATAATGACATTTGGGGTTATGTCCAATCTCTGCTCACGAAAAACCACGAAAAATAATCCTAATCTAAAGGCGTGATTGTATCGCAACAATTTGAGAGTTTTCGCAAAACCGCATCATCATTCAAGCAATATGGTAAATCAAGCTCAGCGCACTTCCTAAATATCAGATATCGAGTTTTGTAGAAATATGGTTAGCCTTTTGGATTTTGAGCTTGTCCGTCAATATCAGCAAATCAAAGTTTGTAAGAGCATTTCTCACCTCATCAAGAAAGCTCAGAAGTTTCCAAGACTTTCGCGTGGCAGGTATAGAAACTCGCAAACTCAAACCAGGTGTTCGTCGAAGCACTGATTAAATGCCTTTGAGAGAGAGAAAATTTCAGGTGCTTATCCTCGAATTTTCTTTTAGAATGAAGACATGCAAGAAATGCAATGGTGGCTGAAAAAAGCATGTGGCAGTAGTGTCCAGCCTGATCGGGATTTTTTTCAAAATTTCTCTTTTTTACCTTTGCAAAACGAGATTGGAAGCCGTTTTGATGAATGATGTAGGCTTGCATGTATACTTACAACGCAGCAAAACTTTAAATGATCCACTGACAAAAAGACAAATCGTGGTAACATTGAGAGTGGATTACAATAGTGTTTAGCATTGTATTGTTCTTCAAAGCTTACGCCTTTTAAAAAGTAAATGTGAGGTAAACAAAGGTTTAGTAGTCTTTTCATCAAACACCGCTGTTTTGCAGTT
The DNA here is from genome assembly GCA_958299035.1 of Cylicocyclus nassatus. Classification (NCBI taxonomy): domain Eukaryota; kingdom Metazoa; phylum Nematoda; class Chromadorea; order Rhabditida; family Strongylidae; genus Cylicocyclus; species Cylicocyclus nassatus. The sequence goes on along the minus strand of CATQJL010000223.1, from coordinate 37,491,797 downwards.
CTCAATGGCCATATCTAACTAACTACACAACACTGATGCTATCTCAAACTTTGGTCTATTTCGCCATACTGTGACTAAGCAGGTCATAGTGACTTTGATAAGAGCTAGAAAATAATTTTTGCAATATTGAAGACCAGGCTTAGCATGCCGTAAAGCTTCTTGTATCAGATTTGACGCCGCAATGATTTCAAAATTTTCGATAGAATGGGCCAAATCGCATTATGATGCGACATCGTGATAGCGATTCCTCAGCGTACTTTAACCAGGTTAAAAAAAGTGTGAGATTATAAGGATTGTGTTATGACAAGAATGCAATGGATTATCAACCAGTATAAAACTCCCTCAAGTTAGACTCTATTATATTCATCAGATGTTTTCGTTCGTGCACGTTATTCTTCTTGTGGCTATCATTGCCCGCACGCAAGCAGTCAAATGTTACAAAGGTGAGTTTGTTGTATCAAATCGTAATTCCACTCAAACAAACAGGCTTGCAGGTCGTGTCCTTAAAGGCAGTGTCCGGGCAAAAACTCGATTTTGAGATTTTGTGCTTATGCGGGCCTATTCGCCGTGCTGAATCCGAAAATCCCCATTAGAAAGCGCGAAAACGGCGAAAAAGGGCTCTAATATAGGAGGGAAATCAGCAGGTGGGCGGGGCTTTCCCCAGTGCGATTTCACGCTCCCAGCTCCCGGAGCGATTTTCTCGATTCCGCTAGCCGTTCTAACATCGCTACCGGCCAAGTGCGAATGATTGACTTGGAACCGGAAGCGAGAAGGTTGCTCCGGAAGCCGGGAACGCGAATTCGCAGTGGGGAGGACCCCGCCCACCTGCTCATTTCCCTCCTGTGTTAGAGCCGTTTTTCGCCGTTTTCGCGCTCTACAATGTGCATTTTCGGATTCAGCTTAGCGAATAGGCCCAAGTAAGCACAAAATCTCAAAATCGAGTTTTTGCACGGACACTGCTTTTAAGTCTTAAGATTGTTGCGATTTCAAAGAAATGAAGACCCTGTATAACCCTATTATAGTACAAGCTTGCACCGTATTCCTTGAAGGCAGTGCCCCGACAAATTTTGCACTTCCACATTTCTGCATGTTTCAGGGCTTTTTGAAACGTAGAATCCGAATTTGAGCTTCAAACCAGGTGAAATGACCGTAACCGTCTTTTTGAGTCCTCGGCAAGGAGGCGTTTGTCTGAAAAGACGTGTCGAAACTCGAAAATTGAAATTCTGAGCCGAAATACCCTTTGAAAGCCCTTTAACTAGGAAATGACAACTGACCTGGCAACGAAGGCAGATGCATGTCACCAGACGCGCCTTCAAACTCTGATTTAAAATCTGCTTTTCTTTTCTACAGAACAAATTTTCGAAAGAAGTCACAAGCTTTTGAAGGTCTGAAATTGTCAAACTGTTCAAAAACGCCTGCAAGTGGGTGATCAATTTCGTATCACATGTATTGACTACAAGGATGTCAGATCACAATCACTAATAATCCGCAGGTTTTTGTACGCGCTGATTTTACGCTTTGAGAAATTTGGGCGACATGATTTTGACTTCTTTCAAGAAGTTGTTCACAGAAAGAGAAAGCAGATTTGGAATCAGCGTAAAGACGCGCCTAATGGTATACATTTCTTTTCAGCTTATCAGATCTTGTCTTTCCTCTGCTTGAGTACCCAAACAAATCGGATTTGACAGTGGTGGTCTGAAAAAGGATCTTTATAACACCTGAACCCATACCTCAACTTTGACGAGGCACTGCCTTTAAACGTCGACAGATTATCCGGTTGGAAAGAAAAGAATGTTGCTTTTTATGTCAGAGCAATAAAACACACTATATATGTGTGTGATGGGCGCTATTCGATAGGGCAAGGCAAGCTTTGAAAGAGAATCTTTGAGCATCTTTGTGCGCCGTGATCTAACAAGGTTGGATTTAATCCATTAACAGATTTATAACGTTGAAAATCGGATCTTTGCCCATACAAGCTTCCACTTGTTATTGCATGTAGCAGACGTACGCCTTTATCTCACGCGGTATACTCTTAATGGTCAGAAATCATGAAAGAAATTAAAAGGCGAAGAATAAAGAACTACTGTACTGTCAACCCCACAACTTCATCCTTGAGATTTTGGCTTTCAGATGCTCCACTTCCTGAAAGATATCAATTTCGGACGAGAAACCCCGAAAAGTGACATTCTTCTCTTTCCAACCTGATATTATACAAGGTTATTCAAAATTTTGCTGAGAATTCTTTTGCCTCTCTTCAGGGTATCATTCTGTAGAGCCGTCTTGAACTTGATTTGCAGCATAGAGCGGCTCATCGATCGCTCTTCATTGCTGTAGGATTAAGGAGAGAACTACTGCGTCACTGTGCAAAAGCTGCCGGTTTGCAGAATTTTATTTTAAAAAAATCTGAAAGGTTTTGTGATAGGGGTTTCATCAACGCCTTGATGAAACTCCTATTCACAAAACCTTTCAGATTTTATTAAAACAAAATTACAAACCCCTTCGTTGAGTATCAACGTGTTTAATACTCGACTTTGTGCAGGACTGTGGAGCTTTTTCTAGACATGCTTAGACACATCGAAAAAGAAACGATTATTAGTGCTTACCTGTCATAACTTCTTAACACGTTTCGGACCGCGAATTCGCGAGCGGCGAAAAATCGTGCACTTTTGCTCGATGGTCTACAAAGTGCCCTCATTTCTGAAATTAGCATCATATCTTTAAGTAACATCATGACTTATAATAACCGGCTAAGGATGTTTACGTCTTTTTGTCTGTGTGTGTGTCTGTCTGTCCGTTACGAAATTCGTAGAGAGTGTTCCAGCCAACGTCCTGAGCCCAAATTTTGCATAGCGCACGCTACCAGCATGAAAGCTCAATATACAAAAGCATGAGCAGATCCGCTGAGTGGATCCGTTGAAAATGCGCATCATACGGATCCACTTGGCTTCTGGCCGGCAAATTTAGGTCCGTAGTACTACTTTTTACAGAGTTATGGATATATTTGACAAGTTAATGTGCAAGCCATGAACGTTAGCCTAAAAAAGTAATGAAAAGTCTACTACTTTTTGAAAACAGCGCCAAGAAGCATTAGCTGTGTAAACGGTCAATTTTTCAAGAATTTACCTGATCATTTGAGAAGATTTTTGCACAGAGATGTAGCCTACGATGTCTATTGTCTTTATGGCGACTACCAAGCCATAAAAATTCCAAAAACCTATTCAAATTTGCATCTGTTCTTCTGGGAAAGATTTCATACACGCGAAAATACCGATCTCACACGAAAAACCTCTAAAATGAAAAGCTGTTTACGAATCATTCGTAGAAGCCTACATAGCGCGGTGAGTTTCAGTGTAATTATTATGCGGGAATGAGTAAGGCATAGATAAAGTAGGGCCAGTGCGAGCCTCTGCGAAGCAGAGTTGACGCACTGGTATGAAATAAGCTCTTTACCCGAAATTCCGATTGAATCTGAAGTCTTCCAAGGTTGTCATCTGAGTAGGATTGCTTCGTTTTTTGGGAGATAGAAACAGCTCTCAATATCGAATGATAACTAAATCCTATGACACCCATGGTATCTACTGGTATCATAAACGCTGTTTTGGGAAAAGCAAATGAAAGTTGCGACGTCGCACGCATCGTTCGCGTTGCCGCACCATGTTAAAGCCATTATTTGATTTGTGACTGTATTTTCTGGATAAGTTGTTGCGGCGTGACAACATAAAGTTATCTTGAAAGTACGGGCCTAAGCCATTGACATGATATCCTTGGAGTATGATAAAACTCAGGTGAAATTCAAAAAGTCAATAAATTCGCGTGCAGCACCATGTGCAGTAACGGCCCGAAACGTGCTGACGGAATCAGCAGCTTAGCTTTATGAGAGTTTACAGGTCGTTTTCTACTTTTTCTTTTACAAAATATTGCCCTCCAAGGCTCTTCGAAGTTCTCTCCGTAATCCTACAGTAAATGAAATGCGATCGATGAATCCCTTCACATGCAAAACTAAGCTGAAGCCAGCTCTACAATGTATGCCCAAAAGGTAAACAAAAGACTTCTTTGGAAAAGAGATATAAGCGATTAAACAGTGGGGACATAGTTTCAGGATATCCCTGTATTATGTTTACAGATTACAGGACTTGGAAACGAGAAATATTACCCACCAAGATGGGAGAAGTGCGCACCGGGGAAATATTGTTTCGTGTATGACTCACCAACTTTTTGCATAATATATTCGTGATTGACGTATCCTATTTAGGAGGGTATTCAGACCACTCGGAGCGCCAGATAATACAGCACAGTACAGCTGTGACTATACCGGGCTGGTATGCAGGGTAAGCATTACACTGTTTGAACATGTGATCTTTAGTCACTGTCTATCTTTACGCCAAGAACTTCATTCGCTATTCTTACGTTTGGTCGATAAAAAATAGAGACACAGCTACGTACTTAGAATTTTTTTAGAAGAAAGGCTGCGAAAAAGTGGGAGGCGTCACGACTTGCTGCTGTGATTCTGATCTCTGCAATAGACTAAAATGAGATATCTACAGTACCAGTACCTGTAGTACCTCCAAATTCTGGGCTTTTTTGGGCGGAATAAATTCGTTTGCAATGTATTTTTCAAAAACAGAGTGACCAATCTACTCAAATGTAGGTAAGCACAAGTTTTATAAGTATATCTCACTGGCGACTATAAAGCCAAAATAAATTCAGTAACCCATTCAAATTCGCATTTGTTTTTCTGCGGGAAAAATTTTCTCCCAAAATTACCGATCTCACATGGAAAAGCTCTAAAAATAAATGGTTGTTTACAACTCATTCGTTATGTTCAGCATCGCGCGGTGAGTTTCAAAGTTATTATTATGCGATCACGAAGAAGGCATGAATAGTAGAGATAGTGCGAACCTTTGCGAAGCAGAGGTGACGCAATGGCACCATATAAGGCTATTCATATGTTTGATGATTTTTAAACTACTCGCTGAAATGCGAGGTCAGTCATTCGACAAATTATGATTGAGCAGCATCTGCATCTCCATCGCAGTCAATCAAGTGAAACCACCCAAAGTACCATCGCTGCAATGGGTGAGAAAAACAATCGTCCAACCTACACAATTCGTTGCTGTCAACGCTTTGATTCAGGACATAGCCAGTATTAGCCGTTAGCTACCATACCATCAGATAGATCTCCTCATGCTCTAACCATCCATTTACAGTTTACCTTAACTATACATTTTTGGACATATAGTCTAGAGTATGACTTTTTTGGCCTTTCGACCAATACATACCACTACTTAAAATGGCGCTCTAGTGTGTGTGTGTGTGTGTGTGTGTGTGTGTGTGTGTGTGTGTGTGTGTGTGTGTGTGTGTGTGTGTGTGTGTGTGTGTTTGTGTGTGTGTGTGTGTGTGTGTGTGTGTGTGTGTGTGTGTGTGTGTGTGTGTGTGTGTGTGTGTGTGTGTGTGTGTGTGTGTGTGTGTGTGTGTGTGTGTGTGTGTGTGTGTGTGTGTGTGTGTGTGTGTGTGTGTGTGTGTGTGTGTGTGTGTGTGTGTGTGTGTGTGTGTGTGTGTGTGTGTGTGTGTGTGTGTGTGTGTGTGTGTGTGTGTGTGTGTGTGTGTGTGTGTGTGTGTGTGTGTGTGTGTGTGTGTGTGTGTGTGTGTGTGTGTGTGTGTGTGTGTGTGTGTGTGTGTGTGTGTGTGTGTGTGTGTGTGTGTGTGTGTGTGTGTGTGTGTGTGTGTGTGTGTGTGTGTGTGTGTGTGTGTGTGTGTGTGTGTGTGTGTGTGTGTGTGTGTGTGTGTGTGTGTGTGTGTGTGTGTGTGTGTGTGTGTGTGTGTGTGTGTGTGTGTGTGTGTGTGTGTGTGTGTGTGTGTGTGTGTGTGTGTGTGTGTGTGATCTCACGATCATCCAATCTCACGTGAAAAAGCTTTCTAAATGAGTAGATTAACACGTTTCGGACCGCGAAATATGCGCGGCGAAAAGAATGCATTTTCAGCTATTAGTCAACAATGGGACCTTATTTCGGATACTGTGTGCTACTTTTGTAATCAACTTGTCAGATAAGTTCCATACCCAGAGTTCTGAGTGCATTCGAAGGGTTTAAATTTCGTCGCTTAAGGACTTCTGTGCTTTCCTGAAAGATATGAACAAGAACTCAGTTTCTAATAGTATCAAAAAGTATTTATGTTGTGAACGGTAAACATCAGTACTAAAACTACAGTTTTTGTCTTTGATATCGAAGCAAAGAAAAGTTGCGATCGCACGCGTCGTTCGCGTTGCCGCACTTCGTTGCAACTGTTCTTCGATTTGCGCTTATATCTCCTAAACAAATATCGACGACACAACTATACAGATTCATTTGAAAATTAGAAGCTTAGGCCTTTGACTTGATAACCTTGGACTAAAAGAAAACCTCCTGTAAACATCAAAAGGATCTTCGAAGTAGTGCAGCACCAATCCGAAACGTGTTGAACTTTCCTCATTGCATACGACTGTGTCGAAGAAGTCTCGCTCTTTCGAATAATCTTACCGAGAGGCTCACAGATTGACCGCACCTCATTACATATGACTGTTTCGAAGAAGTCCCGCTCTTTCGAATAATCTTACCTAGAGGCTCACAGATTGACCGCTGGCCGAGCTACAGCCTTCAAAGCTGTACGATTCAGTGATGAGATGCGGATGGGGTCATGTGCACGCACTGCCAAGAGCCATTTCAGGAAAAGAAACTCACCATCACACTCCGATGCAAAGAGGGTGGCAGAAACCATCCCACTTCGTAAAAATAGCTTTGCTAATACGTTTTGAATTGGTTTCCATGTGGAAAATTTGTTTAGAAAGAAGGAATTGAAGTTAATTTCTAAAAAAATGCAAAATAAAATTCAAGCTAATGTTTTTAGGAGTTAACCATAATCAGATTGTAGTCCTTGATAAGCTCTATGTAGTAGTATGATTACTTGTTCGGATTATTTGTGTTGCTGCTTCAAAAAAGAGACTGAAAGATGATTTTCGCATTCGATGAAATGTTGTCCACGACAGCGTGATACAGTTTTTTTTGGCAAAAGATTTCCAAATTCTTTAAAACCCATGTTTTCTAAAAAATTGCAATGTGTGCATTGCAGCTTCTGAAAAGCTTTATCATCTCATGCTCCGATCATGTCTTCATCTTTGTTTTCCATTTGAAAATGAGCGATGAAAAAAGGTAGGCGGCTAGTCCGCAACTTCTCGCCAACTCTCGTATTTCCACCATACCCGGTTCCAGTGCTAATAACACAGTGGTGCTTGATGTCCTCCATCAGTTGCTAAGACAACATCAAAGTAAATAGGTACAAAAATAATCAATACAATATGTAGTTGAAATTTTCAAATATGCATTTACTAATGACTATATAGCTAGACAATGTCTTGAAAGTAGTGTCTCGGCAGCATCTCGTTTTTCACCTTTTCGGAGCCTTCTCGCCCATAGGATATCCATATCTGAGCTCTCCAGTGCACGAAAATGGCAAAAAACGAGTTTCTCCAAAGCTTCCCAGGTCCATATTGAGGAAGATACAGCGAAAGTCTTCGCCTCGCCGCCCTCGTTCCTTTCTCCGCCCACTTACGAGTATTCTGCGCTGATTGCGGACCTGGAAAGCTTCAAAAAATGTTCATTTTCGCCATTTTCATACGGAAAAGCCCAGATATGATTTCCTCGTAGCGAATAGGTTTCGAAAAAGTTGGAAAACTGGAGGAATTCTGCCGAGCACTGCCTTTAAGAGGCTGAGTCGGGGCCATTTGAATACTTTAGCTATAGACTTCACATCTTCGGGATTTGCGATGATGGCCGGCAAGGCTATGTGAGTTTTTGGCGGTGGACCAGAAAAGTCTAAAACATTTTCGAAGCATTCGAGCGAGGAAGAGTTAGATTGACGCTATATTGTGATCAAAAGGTTTCATTCACGATGTGTTTTTAGCTAATTTTCGCGCATAAATTAGAAACATGTACATATATTATTAGAATGAGAAATAAAGTGGGTTATATTAGCACTGAACTTGTACAACGGCACACATCTAATTATAATTGCTGATTTCAGAAAGAAAAAATGTGAAAAAAGTCATAGACCCATCAAGATATGTACCACATGGTCTTTATGGGATAGCGTAAGAATTCACAATATAGTAAAATTACCAATTTCTGAGCGATTGTTTTGTCCTAATACCAAACACCAGTCCAAATATAAAATAAATTCTAAATGCCGAGTCTAAGACCCAAAACGTAGTGTAGAGGTTCTTTTTGACAGGAGAAGATTGTAAACTGACGGAGTTTTATACTGCATCAGTCAATTAGTTCATGATCACTAGCCCCTTCCTCGTACTCCCCCATCCCGCAATATGGGCAAAGCCGTAGATAAATTGACACACTATTAGGGATCACAATCTTCTACATACAGTTATGATTTAATTGAGTAAGGCTAGTGTATGGAAGCGACTCAAATCTGAGCTTTAACTTTCTAAAAGTGAGTAATAAACAGCTTTGAAATTAGATGGATAAATAAGCATGATTAAGTATTCTCGATTTTTAAGCGACGAAGATGTACGGCTTGATTCTTTATTAAATGGGTCAAAACCTTGAGTAATTTACAAATATGTGGAGGTGGAGTCACCTTATAACATACTAGCTTTCTTACCCGGCTCCGCCCGGCCCTGTCAAAACACTGTGTCAAAGAACACTATCCCTATTCCTGTAAGAAGCTTTCCCTGTGCCCACGCCTACATGCCAAATCATATCCCCACTGTTTTAATAATCAGCATGCTCGATTACCCTCCTGTGCCAACTCCCAGCCCCGTAGCTCAAACTTTGCAAAAAATCGATAAAATCGATAAAAGTAGTGGACGATCTTAAAAACTAATATTGTATTCGGAATTCCCATGCTCGATTACCCTCCTGTGCCAACTCCCAACCCCGTAGCTCAAACTTTGCAAAAAAATTGATAAAATCGATAAATATAGCGGATAATTCTAAAAACTAAAATTGTGTTCGTAATCAGCATGCTCGATTACCCCCCTGTGCCAAATTCCAGTCCCGTAGGTGGACTCGGCAAAAAAATCGATAAAATCGATATCGATCGATGACGAAAAATAGCCTATGACACCCGCCGGGGCCCAAAGTGTATGTGTGCCAAGTTTGGTCCGAATCGGTTCAGAAATGGAATTTTCTATTTGGAACATACGTACACACATACAGACAGACAGACAGACCTACAGACAAGCAGACATTCAGCTTTATATATAAGATCCAAAAAATTACTAAAATAGATATATTCTGAAAATCAAATGTTAAAAGAAAAAAGAAATAGAAAATAAATGAGAATAGATATAGAGATTCTACAATTACTAGCCTAGATTTGCTGGATTACTGCTTTGAGTTGAAACATTGCAGACTCCATTGTACTAGCTTAGAGTAGTGTAGAAGAGTTTTGTGGTGGCGCGTAGAAAAGTTTTCTACTTTAGAAGTCAAAAGAAATAATTCTACGAGATTTACGAGAAAACAGGTTGCATTAAGAAAGAAAGATTGCAAGCAAGCTCCGAGGACGCCATGAGCATTACTGATGGAGAAAATCAGAAGCACAGTCGCCGAGGGCGGCTGGCCAAACATGGTACGATCTAACCAGAGGTGGACCCAGACTTGAAAGTGCCAATCGAGGTAAGCTATGTACCATCTGAATCAGCGCTAATTTCAAATCTGTATCTATCTATATATAAAACTCAAAATTGTGAGTTTGGAGGCTATCTGCGCTATAGAAACGCGCACCGCTCCACCGATTCCTCTGAAACTTTGCACACATATGTTTTCGACCCCTGCGTAGATGATAGGCTACTTCTTGCGGCGATTCCTTGGGTCCTTCTATGGATTTATTGATTTGTTTACGTTTTTCTAAGGAAGTGAAGGCTTATCATGTTGAATCAAGCATTTTCCCATAATCGTGAAAAAAGGGCGGCGAAGCTCATTTTCACCACAGGATCACGAGGATGCGGTTCGAAGCGGATGTCCCAGGGTAAGTCATCCATAATATATAGGGGGGGGGGCGCTTGCAGTGAAGGTGAACGGAACAAGGCGCGGGCTGGACCGGGGGAAGCCAACTAGTTCCTTATATGCCGAGCGGTTCTCTGAAAGGAGTTATGAGAACCCGTTTCCTCCTTGACATGTCAAATTGCGTTAAGTACGATTCGCGCCTGTCGGCCAGGTGTGGCCGTCTGGTGTAGTGAATAAGCGCGGAGCCTATGGAGCAGATGGTCGAGGGTTCGAGTCCTTTTCCTCAACACTTTTGCAAAATACTAATATGTTTGCTTTGCGCCATAGGGGATATTCCGCCCGCAAATACAGACTTCGGACTAGATCCTACAGCTGAAAAATCAGGATTTCCGCGACTTTTGTCTAAATCAAGGTTTCAATCGCTGGGTGAACACAGTCACAGTCGATTCTTATCTACGTGAGTGACAATTTGCTAATGTGCCTGATAAAAATTGTGGAATTTGAAGCATGTTTTTGGGTAAGATTTTCAATGGCTAAATCCAAAAGCAAAGATATAAATCATGAAAAATCTGGTTGTCAGGTGCGAATCGTACTTAACGCAACTTGACAAATCAGCGAGGAAACCGGGGCTTATAACTCCTTTCAGAGAACCGCTTGGCAGATAAGAAATACAGGTTTTAAATCAGCGTTTCCTGCTAATTCTATGGTATACAGCTTATTTCGATTGGCACTCTCGAGTCTGGGTACACCCCTGGTAAGGAGAAAAATGCGGGTGTTTGGTAGCGAAAAGATACGACGCGAGACCAGGGGTGTACCTACCAGGGGTGTACCCAGACTCGAAAGTGCCAATCGAAATAAGCTGTATACCATAGAATGATGTATACCATAGATAGACGAGTGATGTGTGAAAGTGCTAGCGCTACCAGCGTCGATCATCGTACACATTAGACTTTGAAAAGGGGGGGGGGGGCGAAGTGCGAAATTGCTATTAAAAAGTTTTTGCGGGCAGTCATGCCTGATCATGGCACGGGCCTGATCGGATGTGACTGTGACTGAGCAGACGGTCAATGTACCTACCGTCTGCGCCCGAGAGAGGTTCCCATGTGAACCAGTGTGCGCACGTGGTGCAACGCTGCCTTTCGCTCTTTTTGACACGTTTCTCCTGAGATTTCAACGGGAGTGGCCGAGGTTAACACGTTCAAAAGTGCGAAAGGCAATGAGGTGACGTGGTACCTATGGGAACCTCTCTGGGGCGCAGACGATACTATTGACTCGTTCGACCACAGCTTCGTCAGCAATTCTCCGCTTTTCCCAACCCTCGTCCCCGCACCCGCCCCGCCTTGTATAAAGGGTGCGCCAAAAGTATTTGTGTCAAAGTTGCATGAGTGCTGCAAAAAACTGCTCATAGTTTTGATTTCAAAATTTAAGTGGTAGAATGCTGCAATCATCCTCTATAAAATAGCGTTATATGAGCCCAAGGTGATTGCCATACCTTTGTGCAAATAATGAAACTGTCGTACTAATACTTTTGGAAGGCGAAAAAACCCAATTTTTCGGTAGTTATAATTCATTCCGTAACTGGAGATTCTTGAGATATTTTCAAGGGATTTTATGCCCACAGTGTAGAGGAGGCTTTGCGTTATCGAAACATCTTGCGTTCGCCACTATTCTTCCAAAAATGGCAACAAAAAGTACGCAAATGCCACCCTCGTGTCAGTGGCCGTTTTGTTTTCAACATATTTGTAAGCTACAGAAACGTGCCTGTCACCGGATTCAATGCTATAGTGCTTTTACAAAGCTTCTAGATATATATTCAGTCCTTTTCCACTGATGAAATTGAAGTCCAACCTGATTTGGAGTCAATTTCTGCTTTTCTTTCGCTCATTCGCACCCCCAGAATGTGCAGTTTTTTTGAGTGTAGCAAACACATGACTTTTTTAAACGCCGATAATTTTCTTGTCAGACGATCCTAGATTTTGCGCTTACAGTATGTTGCAGCCGAAAATTTGCTATATCATGCGGTGTGTTCCTTGCATCACAGGAGCATTTTTCTATGAAGGAGCAGAAGATTCTCTGAAAAAATACCTGCGTGTTGCAGAGTCAGAATCTGCGACTTATGCCTTTTGAGATGGCCAAGTTTCAAATTTTTTTTAAAATCTTATAACAAACCTCAGAAGAAGTCCAAGTAATGGATGGATGGAGCAAACCCTACAGGAAACAGCACAACTTTTTTCTACTTTCCAGAGCTCGTCATAATTTTTGTACAGATTTTTCCATGGAACCACCGAATTTTAGCAGGCTCGTCTCAGACACAAGTGCACCAAACGCCAATAAGTCTCCGGATTTTGAAACTTACAAAGATGGATTATGGTTTGGCAACAATTTTAACCAAACGAGCATTAACCGCTTCGGTTTAGCCACTTCCGAAAATTTCGGATACACCTTGGGGTGTCTTGGAAAAGCTGAATTATGATGATTTTATCCCGGAAAACTTGATGAATCGGAAACAAAAAACAACTGGTAGAAGGAGGAGAAAAAGCTGCTTCGAATGACACTTGAGTTGCTTGCCGGTTGTTGTTCTCTGAGGTTTGAGTTGACAAAGTATGGAATTTGATGGCCCCCGGAATTTGATCCCAAAAACTTTACTAAGCAAGCTAAGGAAAAGAAAAAATTACTCTGTGTTCTATAGTGCTTGCTCTATCTACCTGCCACTTGTGCTTTTTTGGAGATTAGGTACAAAAATTTAGAAAAATAGCCGAACTTGACCATGGCAAAAAGCATGAGTCGCAGATTTTGGTAATTTTCCGAGAGCTCATTGAACGTTATGCAGTGAAATTAGAACCATTAGAAAGAGGATGAAATGCTGCATCGAATGCTTTTAAGATCTTTTGAAAATGTTGATTCCACGAATAGTGGTGTTCATTCGAAGAAAGCGACATTACTTTCGGAACGACCTAATATTTTGTGATTTTTCTCAAGCCACACTTAGAAATTCCAATTCATGCTATAGAGTCTTAATGTTAAAACGTTACTAAAACAAAATAGCTTTTTGCCTCTCGCTGATCTCGTCTTGCACGAATTTTGCACTGCAGAATACACACACGGCGCACACCCTATATATGCTGATGGCATTGCTAACTCTATGGAATCCTCCCCGATTACAAAAAGGTGGGATAGCTATGTCGGAGCTGAATACACAGCTGAACGAGATACGAACACCACGCATTCTCGTTCGTTGAGAGGAGGAGCGGAGAAAAACACTTCACCTATGCCCGAGTACAGAAATCGCGCAAAAGAAAGACGCGGAAGGTTTGAGCTCAGTCGGGAAATTTGCAAAGTACTATTTATGAAACTAAGGTCAAAAAAGCAGATCAAACGAGCGAGTTGAGCGAGTCAAAAATAATTCATTTTATATTTTTTACAAAGTATGCGAATATTTTGAGACTTTCTTTCTCTTCGAGAGCAGTTCTTCTTACATGAAATGAATTTGACTTTTGAACAAATCCTTCAAGAGAGTATTCGACTATCTTCGGCAGTTTCTGGAGCAAAATCTTAATAATGACATGTTGCGAAAAACCAGGTAAAAGCGATATGGAAATTCATAATAAGTAGAAAAATTGATTGCAATATGTTGATGATTTTTATGCGACTTGAAGGAACCATAAAGACAGGCTATGTTTGAACTAAAAATTTATAGGTTTAAAATTTTTCTGAAATCATATCTCGATCAGCGTTTTGTAGCACAAGTCAGCAAACATTATGTACGTTTTAAAAGAAAATTTTTCTTTTGGCTGTAGATTTCACGGCGATAGGGCATAGACGAACATTTTCACATTTGTTTCGCAGTCTTTTCAAAGTACGCAACTACACAGCGAACAAAGATCTATGAAAACGAAAATATGCCTGAAAAACTAGAAGAAAAGAGGTTCTGAATGATGTAAGCATTGTTTATGAAAAATGGTTTCTTTCTCCAAAATCGGCAGTTCAAAAAAGGTATCGAAAACGGGTAGAACTTTTGAAACAACCCAATACCTGCTTTTTTTCGAGCTTGTTATCCCAGAATGTGTCTTTTAAATATGTTGTACTCCTATTAGTTGCTTTTGAAATGATGCCAAATTTCGTGACAGCGTGACTTGAGCTAAACTCATCCATGCGTTCTCAACTCTTAGTAAAAATGCTCTAACTAAGAACAGTAACTTTAGGACTACCTTGCTTCCGCGTGTAGACAAGAGAGTGCGTGACTAACTTGGTCTCGCTGGTACTTTTAGAAGCGTTTATCTAACAACAGCCTTGCTTTTGCTTGTATTACTGAGTCCGCTGGTGCTTTCAACTAGGTATCGGTGTGTAAGCGGCATGTAGCGCAGTTCCATCGGGCAGGGAAACAGATTTTTGTACTTTGGGGCAGTTCTTATAATTTTTAAACGGTCTTCAAGCGGTACGTAGGGCATGAACTGTCTTTTAGATAAATAATATTGGTTTGTAAGCGGGACGTAGGGCAATTTGATCGGACAGGGAAACAAATTTGTTGTACGTTTGTGCAGTTCTTGTGATTGATGGTCTTTAGGTGACTCAGTAGTCGTGCTTTTCAGAGATGGATCTCCTTTTGTAGCAAGGCTTCATAATCTTTTGGCGAAATAATTGAAGGATTTTCCGACAAAGTTCTTAGACGATTGATTTCTGTCAGAATTGATTCTGAGAGAAATGTGTTTTTTTTTTTGTAGTACACATAATTGTTATGGGTGTATTTCTACTTCCAAAACGATAGGTGTTCTGCTACTTACCTAACAATCTTTTGTGGAACTTGTTAAGAGGAACTGGAAGAGCAACTTTTCTTTAAGAGGGTAGAAAAGTGGGAGATTTTTTTATCTGAATGTCTTGTAAGAAGGGAAAATTTGCAGAAAGAGCGTGGTAAACGAAAGAAAAATAATATTCCCATACATGGTTGTAGCAGAAATTTCGAAAAATGCTGAATGATTTGTGGATTATCGCTTCTTCGAGCAGTTCTCCTTTTGTAGAATGCTCTTCGCAAAAATGTTCTCAGGAAAGGAATAGGAGAATTATTTAGAAATATTTATAGTCACAACTAAGCCCTATATTGTATCTGCCCCGCTCTGCTGCTTTCTGCAACTACGATCATGCACGCCATCATCGCAATCGCGAGCATTCTTGAGCGAAGCATTCGACCTAAAATTTTGTGCTATCATAGCTTATTTAGTTTCGTTAAACGAGGCGAAATTGATGAGTAAAATGAAATGTGCATTTGACCTTCAATACAATACAACTTAGTAGATCTTTGGCAGTGTGACATAAACAGTGCCTTATTTCCTTGCTCGCATCATATATTCACATATATCGACTTCGGACAACCAGAAAATGAACAAAGAGATGCGTGTAACTCTCACCGTTGCTACTCAATGCAAAGTTCTAGGATGGAGGTAACTTTGGAACAATGTGTACACTCCAGTTTTGGTGAAACACTGCCTCTAAATTGTTAGCAGCCAGTACGCAACGATTAACTTCAGGCAAAGTACACCTGCTTTGGCGTACGGAATGCCGCGAATATGAGTTTGCACGCACGTGCGGGGGTGGGAATGTCGAGATTCCCGGCATCGCTTCAACTGGCTTAAGGATAGAATTTCAATTCAAAAGAATAGTGCGCAAGCTTGTTAGAGCAATTCTTGATTATCACAAGCATCATAAACTTCGAGAATGGTGAGGACGCGGAAGAGACCTTGCTCATACCTTACTGCAACGATAAGAAAAGGATAGCGCTGTCCCGGCTCGATGTCTAATTACAGTAGCCCACTTGTTTTGATGGCATTCTGCGAATTAGAGCAGGTACGAGAGCAATTTTTAATTTATTGTGCTTAATCAAATCCTGCTTAGAAAGTGGAATATTGAACGTTTTGTGCCGAAAAATCCAAGTCGATTTGAGGTAAAAAATCTTTGGGTCAAGACCCCAACATCGTGTTCGTGCACAGCATGCAGACTTGTGAATATAATTACGAGAAAAGTTGAAGTTGGGAGATGACCTATAAACATGGGCAATTTCCATGTGTTCAAGTGAAGACCCTTTCGTCTAAAACCAGTACAACTAAATAGTTTTTTTTCTCAAAGTTCTGTAGCTGCTTCCTCAAATTTTAATAATATCCTGCTGCCTCGAGACTTATGCTTGTTATTTCCATTTTGAGAAGAGAAGATGATACTCTGTGCAGTAGCTGGCATGCTTTCAACCGATGAAAATTGAAAACAAAGAAAAAAGTGAATGAATAAAAACACAAATTTCGATTGAGGATTTATTCGATAAAAACCTGAAAAAATGCAATGAAAACTGAAAGGTAGACATTTGTTCCATGGCTTACTCTTCTCAACCAGAAAAGTTTGCGATAATCAAACGTGTGCGATAAAGGTTTAAGCTATCTAGGAAAGTAACACAGCGTAATTAGTCTTTCGATATTTCCTCCAACGTTGGGGCATTTTATGAAGATCAGCAGTATTTTGCTTAAACAGAAAAAGTATGCATATAGCTCGCATATAGAAACTGCTAAGATTTTACCGCATTGTTTCAGGTCGTTATTCACCTGCTTCAAAAAATTCGAGTCAGGGCTCGGCACGAGGTGGCTAGATGAAAATGCGAAAAACGAAGTCCCCCTTGACTTTTGGGTATTTTTACGAAGTCCCCTTTGACCCCCCACCATTTTCCCTAAAAATCCTCCAAAAAACGAAACGTCGACTAAAAAAAAAAAAAAAAAAAACGTCGCCAAATCGCCAATTTTGCGTGTGTCTTCGGTCACAAAAACGAAACCCCCTTTGCTTTTCATCCCAAAAACGATACCCAGCTTGCTTGTAAGCCACCTCGTGCCGAGCCCTGATCCGAGTGATTGTATTCTTTGGATTATGTATTTAAAATAAAGAGAAAAGATAGAGAGTCAGCAATACTGAACAGTTCTCTATTTTACAAAGCATTCAGTCAATTTCAAAAGGCAGCAGCAAGATTTCTTTTGAGAATTCATCATTCGCTAGGTGGAAGCTAATCGCGTTGAATTTGGCAAATGAGTAGCAGTTGAAAGAGGACGAACTGTCCAACAACTCCATTCTTTTATAGCGCTTTGAACTTACCCTTTTCGACGTCTTTGGCACCTCGCAATAATTTGTCATTTCAAAGAGTATATGAAGAGTATTAAATATTAGGTTGTTGCATAAGTTCTGTCCGATTTGAATTTTTTGAGTTCAAAATGTCATAACTTCTTTCAGAGTCAACTTTTTTCCAAGATCTTAGTTTCTATAGGCCGTCCGCGCTGCGCGCGGAGAGCAACGCTGTTGCGTCCAGTGAAGATAGTTGAGCGCAGAGAAAAACAGGCGGCCAGAGTGCACGGGGAAAGAGGAGTGATGCGCAATACACACCTTGCGCACTCTCCGCGCCCTGCGCGGACTGCCTATATGGGTTGAGCACTTCCTTGGCTATGAAACGCATATTGGGACCTGCGCAAATCCTTGTTAAGGAAGAAGCAAGAATGCAAAAACTTCACAGCGTTTCTCCTCGAATCTGTCTTTTTTGACATGGTAACGCTCCCTTATGAGAATTGATAGGCATCTTTTCTAAAAATGGATAGATAGAGAAATTTTCGTAGATTATTGTGCAACATAAAAGAGCGCATAAAGTCTGCGCTGCCGAGAGATTTTTTTGACCGAACAAAAAATTAGCCACATTTTGACCTCGCTTCAGCACATGTGTGCATGCCTATTTATGAATTACGAACATTTTACATCTGACGCGAGCGCCGAAAAGGAACTGGTGGATGGGCCCTGTTAGCTCTTGCTTTGCCCTAGCACCTCTAACTTTGAGCTTATCGATTACTTCTATTTGCAGAAAGTTATTGCTTGTAAAACATCTATACTAGAGATTAATGTTCGACGATAAATTTTACTAGCAAGACGCTTTCTTCATGGAACCGAACTTCTGCATATAGTAGCATTCTATACCCTTATTCCGCAGTCAATGAAAAAACTTGACTTGAAGAGCGCATTGTGGAGATTCCCTCGCAAGAACATATTTTTAGGGTGAGAACGTACCTCGGCCACTTAGAGATTTTAAGCCTGAAATCTCCGTACACTAAGAAATTTATTGGAATCTGATACGCATTAGAAAGCGCAAGGAAAGCACTTTTAATGATACCAACAATATTGTTTTAGAGAAGATGAAACTCTCTTAGAACAGCTGCGTCAGACATGAGGCAAAAAAATCGGACAGAACTTATGCAACAACCTAATACAGAGTGGTAGATTTGTAGAGAATGTCGTTGAATAAGCCGCTTATGCAGTGATCGCAAAAGTTCACAGTTTCACTTGGGAGAAGTTTGGAAAGTTTAGCACATGAAGAACTACTCCCCTAATTGGCTTATGCCCGTAATCATTACGTCAACAGTTTTCTCAGACAACCGACCGGAACAGCGCTTTCGCAGAGTTTCCGTAGATGACCCGGCGGAAACCCTGCAATCTTAGGGTGCAGGGTTTCCGCAGCGCTTTCGCAGGATTTCCGCAGCACTTTGCGCTTTTAATTCGCAATCCGTTCTTTCCATAGCAACCTTCCTTTTTGATACTAGGTTTTCCTTGCCAATACTGGGTTTTCGTTTTACTAAGGCATTATTCTTTTGATATGGAAATTCCTCTAGACATTCTAAATGCTAAGAGACCTAGACAGCGAGATAGTTTTATTGAGGAACCAATGACACAATATGCAGGCATCATGATACAACAAGAGGCAGGTTGATAATGCACTTGAGATTAAACAAGACCAGTAAGGCTGAGAATCAGAAAAAAAATAATGAAGCAGTGTTCACTTATACATATGTATATCCATGAGAATCGGTAACAAATATGATAATGAATATATATATGCATAAGCGAATAAGGATGGAATCGGTATATATTAGAAATCAAGGGGCAATGATATAGATACAAATAAAATAGAGGCAAGAATAAAACTTTTTACAAGGAATAAGAGGTGCTTCAAAAGGAAGATGCATCGAAGATTCTATGGAAAATTAGTTCGCTTCCATTCATCGGGTGTCATTTTGGCCTTGTCTGCGCGACCGAGGACGACTTCAGCCTCTTTCCCTTTCTGAGAATGATGACTGAGAGATTTTGACTTGAATCGTACCTTTGGAGCAACCAGGCGCCCTTCGTGTAGTCTGTAATATCGAATGTCCTCACTGAAAGGATACAATCGTTATGGAAGATAGGGTCAACTGAATAGTTATATGTTAAGAAAAACCACAGCGCCTCTGCCATGCATGTCCTGGTTTCAACGCTCCAATACGCTCTCTTCTCCACAAGATGGTTGATGGTTTTTCCCTCTCTTGCTCCGTTTCGCCAAGAGACAACCAGAAGCTAGAATATGCTGCGGATTAGATAGCAGATCACCACTAAGGAGTAACTCACATGTTCCTGGAATTTTTCAACGACTTTAGCCCAGATCCATGCAGATTGCGATTCAAATCAATCAATCCAGAATGAAATCTGAAAATCTTTTTCTAAATAAGCCCACATTGCATGCCAGAAATACCAATGACTGTTTCAATTAGCGATTTGGGCATATCTATCAGATGCGATTTTCGTGCAACCTTTGAACCTCGGTAGGAGTAGCTCCATATCTCTGATGGATCAGGAAAACACGCCTTGAAAAAGAATTAAAATTATGTTATACTGGAAAGAATTAAGCGCGAACCTGCTTGAAGTAGTTGCGCAGGAAATCTACAATTTGAAGCGTGATACTGTTCTTTGCTCTGCTTGGAGGTACGTAACCTCGAAGTAACTCGTTCAGATACGTTTCCTGTAAGAATCTTTGTTATGTTGTTCACTTTTTTGCACAAACGGCTGTTTCACTCTTTGCTTACCTTGAAGGGGGCACCGGGATTAAGAACATGTTCTCCCCTTAGATTTTCATACTTGAAAATCAGTCCGTGCCCCGCCTGGAAAGCTGAAGCTTTATTGATGATTTGTCTTAGTCTGACTAGCTTCAGTTTCTCAAGTTGATATTCAACTGGAAATATAGATCTGGTGAAAAAGAATGAACACTGCATTGCTTGAAATACTTTGAACTTATTTCATGGTGCCTCTTCATTTTGCGCAGAATTGGAAAGGTGTGGATTTCAATTTTAAGTTCTCCAAAGAAAACCAAAATTATTTATATGATTCCGTCTTCAATAACTCTTCCATACATCTCATCATACAAACTTAAAGGAAAAATTTGGTGGAAAAGAACAGCTTAGCTATCTTCTTGGATAGTACGCTATGTGACTTTATAATGGACATGCTATCGGTAAAAACAATGGGAGATAGCATTTTTTCCAGTTCGATGCAATTGCACAAAGCAAGTCTGTCCCACGCTATAAAACGTAGTACTCATATCCACACAAGTATTTTCAAAGAATATGCGTGCAGATGAATGGAGATTGTTTTCAGAAAACTATTTTATTTGTAGCAGAGAGTGCGAAAATTTTTCTCCAGTAGAGAAATCCTCAGTGCTTTCGAGAACCTACTGGGATACTAAGTCCGTTAGATCCTCTTCGAAGTACATAATGACTGCTTTTTCTACATGAAAAGAAATAAAAGCGAAACTGATGACGAGCATTTAGTGCATACTTCTTCTTTCAATCTGGTTTGCAATCTTTGACCTAGTATCCGAAACAAAAAAACTGTTCAGAACGTTCTACGTCTTCCAGTTCCTCATTTTTTTCTTCAAAAAACAATGCTAAAGATTCCTACACAGATTTCGTCAGAATTCAGGAACCACCACTCCATAGATCATTTCCGCTCCTTTCCGCCCTCCGTTGAATTTTTGCGGTTTTAACTTTTGTACCCCCCGATTTTTTTAGCAAAAGAGGCGTGGAGTGAGCCACACCTTGAAAAATTGTCTACGAGACTGCCTCAAATTCAAAAAATGTTTTGAATCATTTTATGATTTGCAGGTTTTTTGTAAACCACTAGAAAATTTTTTTTGAAAGGCCATTATTCCCCCTCTCCCTCCCTTCTTTTGACAAAATCTTTGATTAGAAAATAATTTTGCGATGTGGGTATGGTGAGAGGACATGTATGAGCGAGAGAGAAAACATTGAAAATATCAGAAACAGAGAGGAGAAGAGAAGGAGAGATGAATGAAAAACAGTGGCGGTGAAAAAAATTTTTTTCAAGATGAGGGGGAGGGAGGTACAAAAAATTTTCGGGTTCATGGGCGTGTAGCCGCTCCCATCAAAAAAAAATTCAGGAATGGTTGAATTTTTGCGGTTTTAAATTTTGTACCCCAGATTTTTTAGCAAAAGAGGCGTGGAGTGAGCCACACCTTAGAAAATTGTCTGCAAGGCTGCCTCAATTTCAAAAAACGTTTTGAATCATTTTATGATTTGCAGGTTTTTTGTAAACCACTATAAAAAAAATTTGGAAGCCAATATTCCCTTTCCCCTCCTTCTTTTGACAAAATCTTTGATCACAAAATAGGCAAAGCAAAAAAGCAAGAGCAATAAAGCAAAAAATAAACATACTTTAATGAGAGCGTTGTCCTTGAGTGGAGTCCCTCCTCAGTCCTTTTGCACCTTTCCAGCAGCTTCGTGGTGTTTGCTGACACAGGTGAACCGACATCTGAAAAATGCTAAATACAACATATGGAACACACAGGTTTGATTATGCTAGCATCGAAGAATTAGAAGAAAAAAGAGAAGATAAGTAGAAGCGAAACAATGCAGAAGACAATAGCAATGAGCTGTAACGAAATCGCACTTTGGTGTATCCATGCAGTGTGAATCATGACGAAAGTGCCCCACGAGTTACTCTAAGCGGCATGACTGCGGTGAAGACGCGCTTGCTATTTCGCAATCGCGAATGCATGCGCTCACAAAATCCTGCGGAAACGCCGGCAGGTCAAAGTGCTGCGGTAACCTTACCAGCCTCACTGCACTTTCGCAGCGCTTTATGGAAAGTGCTGCGGAAGTTCCGGTTTACGGTCGCTGTGACGTCAATTTCCTGCGGAAACCTCGCATTTTGGAGCGTGCACTTTCTCAATGGTTAAGAAAGTGCTGCGGAAACGCTGCAAGTTTTGCTTGTCCTGCGGAAGTTCCGGTGAAGTGTCTGAGTTTATTCTTTTCGACATCTTTACGAGCACGTGGATAATAAAACCTGGAAGCTAGGCTATAATGACCACTTGACCCCGTTATGAACGAGACTCTCACTTTGAAGACTCTAATTTACTGAATTTACAGGTTTGAAATCTTTGGGAGGATGTTAGAGTTCAGATATGAGAGATCAAAACATGGAACTTGTAATTCATACCACTACCAAAAACCGTAAAATGTTTGACAATGTGTAAAAAATGGAAAACTTGCTGGATTGTGAAAGAAATCGCTGATCAGTTCAATGATCTTCCCAAAACAAAGCAAATAAGAGCCTTGAATTTTTTTCTCGTTTTGTAAAACGGTCACTGAGCAGTAAGAAGTGCTTGAAATGCAAAAAAGTGATAAATTTCCATGTAAGCAATATTTCAAAGGTCAGTGGTGATATGCAAGATGTAATAAAATAACAGAAAAAAAACGAATACAATGGCTAACTGTTTAAATACCGATGCAAGCGGAGAGTTATTGAACTTATTTTACAGACTAATAATGCTTCAAAAAATTTATAGCCGTCTTCAATTTTTTTTCCTCTTTGCAAAAAGCTCATTGAACAGAACAGGATGTTTGAAACGCAGAGAAAGGGGATAAGTTTTTTCAAATTGTTTTTCTGAGAAAGCCATGAACGAAAGCTAAAATCCGCGTGATTTTAGAAAAATGCGAGGCATAGCGAAAACTGAAACATAAACAAAAGATGATCAGTTGTCGGAAATGTTCATGCAGTGTCTCAAGAATTATAAAGTCATTTTTACAACCTAATGGTGCCTCAAAAGCAAATTATATCACCTCTTAATTTGTGCAAGAAGCAATAGCCTTTTAGACAAATCATGGCCATCAAAATTTTTTGCGCAAAAGGTTCATTGAACGAAAAAGGATGTCAAATTTGTAGAAAAAAAAGAAATGAATTTTCCAAAATGTAAGCAATTATTCATTCAGAGAGTAGTGAGGATTTGCTCGACAAAGTACAGGGCTTATCAAATTGAGTGTCGTTTGCACCAGCATCTCCATCTTCGGACTGGGCTCTGCGTCTCTTCTGCGGCACATGCTCCCTGATCACTTCCAATTGATTAAGGCTCCGCTTTCTCCCACGCTTCCCCTCGGAAAGTGCTCAGAGAGCAGCCCACGAAGGAGACGCAGAATCCAGCGCGAAGATTGAGATGCCGGTGCAAACGACACTCAGTTTGATAAGCCCTGTACAGAGATAAGCAAAGGGCGTGGGATATCTCAGAACGCCAATTTATCAGTGATAAGTGGAGAGGGCGTTATATGGAGAGGAAAGCGAAGGGAGGGGGTGGGGGAGGAGGAGGGGGGAGGAAACGTTAGGTAACCAGCAGTGGCGTACCGAGAGGGGGGGCGGGGGGGGGGGCGCCCCCCTTCCCCCGAGAACGGGTCGCGAAATTTTTGAAAGTTACTTACATGAGTTATAAAAATGCGCAAGTGACTTGTTTGTACTGAATAATTTAAATAATTTTTTGAATTTTTTTGAAAATTCATTTTAGCCTTATAAAAAATTTTTTTCGGGGGCGTGGCTGACGCCACGCCCCTTCTTCCAGATTTTAGGGGTCAGGGACCCGGAAAAATTCTGAGAAACACCTCAAAAATTTTTCGGAGTGCGTGGCTAACGCCACGTACCTTTATTAGAAAAAATTCTTTGTCGCGCTCCCCCCGAGCCGAAATCCTGGGTACGCCACTGGTAACCAGGTAAGGTATGTGCGGTTTCTAGCGTGCGTTCGATAGGAAATCGGGGCTACAGTCAGCTGGGTGTAGGTTGGTCAAATCGATAAGACAAACCAAGTTGTAAATCAAATCTTGCTGAAAGCTTATCTAGATTGTAATTTTTTTGAATGGTCAGGAGAGTTCTTCTCGCAAATCAGAGGAATGGCTATGGCCAACGTTTGGCTCCTATAGTTGCGATTATTTTCATGGCTAAGATTGAAAAACACATGTTAGAATTGAAACCCTTGCTTTATTGTCGATATATCGACGATTGCTTCATCGTTTGCATCAACCAAGAAGAAATTGATGAATGCTTCGCGCTGATGAATCGACATCAGAACACATAAAGCTTAGCCGGGAAAAACCAACTCATGGGTGGCTGCCGTTTCTGAACGTCCAAGTTAACATCGCCAACGGCATTTACACAACGAAATGGTATAGAAAGCCAAGCAATAAAAATATTCTCATCCCTTTCCATTCGGCCTATTCGCAACATATGAAGTAGCTGTCATGACAAATATGTTCCGTACAGCCTCGAAAGTTTGTACTGGTCCTGAGGAAAGAAGAGAATCATTAAACATCGCGCACAAAATAGCGACTTCTAATGGCTATGATGACAGCATCCAGCATCGCAACCTCTATCGCAAAGCACACGAGAAATTAACTTCGGCTGATAAAGAAAAGATTCCTTTTGTTATGCCGTTTACTAACGATGAAGTAAGTAAAGCAATACGGCAATGCTTGAAGAAAACGGGCCTGAACAATTTGGTTTCGGTTGTGGACATCCCTCCAGATAATCTCAAACGTATGCTGGTTCGAAACCGCATATACGATCGAGACTGTACCACTCCGAACTATGTAATTTGCCCGATCAAAGGTGGAAGCTGCATGAGCTCTGCAGTAATCTATCTCATCACGTGCGTGGAATGCGGTGATGATTACATAGGTGAAACTGTTCGGCCATTATGCATTCGCATAAATGAACACTTTGATGGTGAAGAGAAGTCACGACTTTCAACGCCATTGGGCACTCACAGAGTGCAGAAACATGAAGCGAACGATTTTAAAGTCAAAGTACAAATCTTGGTGCATGAACAAAAAACATCAGCTCGCAAGACTTTGGAAGCTTATTACATTCACGCTCGAAATCCACGAATGAATTGTAAAGAAGAATGTATCGCAATCACTCGTGAGCTGCTACCATATATGGGACAAATTTTCTAGAATGTCACTCACTGTGCATCTACGTCCATACTAAACGGCGGTATTCCTACTGGAGAAGAAGTTTGACGCAAGAGGGTGAGTATCGCCCGAGAGAAGATGAATACCTACACTTTCTGACTTTTGAAATTGCTTGCGTAGTTTGAAAAGCTTCGTTTAGGGTAGTCTGCGAACTGCATATCGTCCCATTCAGGCTCTGACGACGGCGAAGTGGCCGAAACGTAAGCCAATAAAAGTCTATAACAATCTCGGTTGGCTCAATAACACAAAACAATATTTGAACAAGTTGTAAATGTTCTTGCTAGAAGAAGATGTGTTTGTTATCTAGACAGGGCATCGGGTGGATAAAATCGCTGTCCGGGAACTTGGGGCGTTACGCGCAACGGTAATTCTGCGCATCGGAAATCTTCCCAATCTTTTCAAGTGGTCATTCTCGTGCACCTCAATTCATTTCAAAACAGCAGGTTTTGAATTGATGCCCTTGCTGTCTGCAGCACTCTTCCTTTGTTTTTCACCTCCTCGATCGCCCGATCTAGCGATTGCGAAAAGAACAAGTCCGAGTGCAGGAAAAAAACTTTGCGCGGCATTCTTCTCTCTCCTCCCCCCCCCCTCATCTCGCAAATTCATTCAATCTAGAGATTGGCAAATACCGTGTGAGCACAATTAGTGGCCGACCGGATTCCGGAGGGAAGGGGGGGGGGGGCGGTTTGATGAAGAGGTGGTTAGTGCCCGATGACTGTCATCAACCAGATGCATTGTTTCCGTTCCTATGCACAACGATGGAAGAGCGCACGCAAGGTCAAACATTGGACAGAGAAGCGTACGAAAATATTTGCCATTAATTTGATTAAGGGAAAAATAGCGCTACCGGCTAGAGCTACAGCAATAAAGGAAACAGCAGAGGTTTCAGAAAATTTTGGTAAAAACGTCAATGCCGCCCCTTTGAGCAAGAAAGGAAGCCGCTTATTACAATTCAAAATCTTACTTTCTTACTCCAGTTTCTTTAGCATAGATTCATTTTTGGATCGGTGAAAGTAACATCGTATACCTACCGTATCCTGCTGGCTACAGCTCAATGTATCAAAAAACTGCCTCGAGCCATGACAAACTGCTTAGACGTTCGATGCTCTCTTTGTGAAAAAATCGAAAAGAAGAATGTCAAAAGTTTGATAAATCTTCATTCCTCCGCACTGTTGACCGCGTTTTCGATGGTTAACAAGAAATTATATGGGAAAATTATCATGACTTATAATAACGGGCTAAGGATGTTTACGTGACTTTGTGTGTGTGTGTGTCTGTCTGTTACGAAATTCGTGGAGCGTGTTCCATCCAACGTTCTAAGCCCAAATTTTGTATAGCGCATGCTACCTTCGTGAAAGTCCAACATGCAAAAGCACGAGTAGATTCGTTGAGTGGATCCCTCAGAATTTGCGCGCCAAACGGGTCCACCTGGCTTCTGTACCGCAAAAGTCGGTCCGTATCACCACTTTTTGCAGAGTCGTGGATGAGTTTGGTAAGCAAATGTGCAAGCGATGGAGTTTAGCCAGAAAAGTGGTCGAAAGTTTACTACATAACGAAAACGGCGCCATAACGAATTGGTTGTGTAAATGGTCAATTTGCCAAGGTTCTAGCTAAGCGTTTGAGAAGATTTTCGCACAGAGATGTAGCTCACGGTCATCGTTACCTTTATGGCGACTACCAAGTCATGACAAACCCAAAAACCTATTCAAATTTGCATTTGTCTTCCTGCGAAAAGTTTCATCCACTCGAAATCACCGATCTCACGTGAAAAGATTTTATAAATGAGTGGTTGTTTACATTTTATTCGTGGTAGTCGGCATAGTGCGGTGAGTGCCACTGCCACGATTTTACGAGAATGAATAAGGCACATAGATAGTAGAGCCAGTGCGAACCTCTGCGAAGCAGAGGTGACGCACTTGTAAGCAGAATAAGCGAATATACGTTAAATAACACACTTATTTATTCATTCATTAATGGGTACCCTCAAGGACGCTGTAAAACAACAGCTCCAGGAAAAAATGTAACGCAAAGCATACTAATAAGTTTGAAAGGATGGAGGAAAGGAAAAGAACAAGACTTTGAAAGAGAAAAAAGCAACTCGAATTCCTGGAATACCTGCTTATTCCCTAGGTCGAGTTACTCATGTTTTCTGCAGAAAAGAGGTTGTGTGATTTTATTGAGCAATCTATTTCAGCAGTAATATCATTTCAATAGAAAACTCTGAAAAACCTCATATTGTCAACCTTTGTTGTTATCATTGAGATCTTGAAAAATCCTATAACATACGGACTTTCCATTCAGGTGTATTTACCACTTTTCCTTTGTAGGTTCTTTCTTCGCGGAGTTTCGAATTTGTTGAAAGGAAGTCATATTTGAGAACTTCCTAAGGTGTTGATTTTGAATCCTGACCAATGATCAAATATGCTGAAAAGATGTGGTGCCACACAGATCAATCCTTGGGAACCAGTAGGTGATTGATGACGGCAATTTGTCGTGAATCTTCGGACTTACCTATTTTATTTATTGCAGAACTGTTTGTTTGTGCCATTACAGAAGTTGAAAGTGGTAAGAAAGCGGGAAATTAATGTTGAATGGAAATTGAGAAAAACTGGGGTTGGCTGTGCCAAACACAACTTCTTACTTACTTAGAGTAGATGGCACGTCCTCAGGTGTCGTGCGGGCCCCAATACAGAAGTTTCCATTGTTCCCTGTCTCTCGCTTCGGATGTCCATGATCTTCTTGGCTGTAGTCGGTGGCTGCGTCCATGAGTTCCAGGGGCAAAAATTGGATCCAGCTGATTTCTCAGCTCGTCCATCCGTTCCACAGACACGTCTGTCCATCTCGTTGTAGGTCTTCCTCGGAGACGTTTTGCTTCGCAAGGAATCCACTCCGATGTTCTTAGTGTCAATCTATCATCTGTTCTTCTCATGATGTGACCGGCCCATCGATATTTCGCTTTCGCAACGTATTCCGCTGGGTCACGAAGACGGGACATTCTTCTTAAATCCGTACTGCGAAGTCCGACAAGGTGTTGTCTGTGTCGGCTCATCTTCAGAAGACTGCGCTCAAGCGCTCTGTGGGTGGTCCGGCTTTCGACGTCGCTACAGTGTCGGACCAAGTCTCTGCTGCGTAATAGAGCGCCGAAAGAACGGTTGAGTCGAGCAGGTGGGCGAGAAGCTCCGGGTCCGTTAGTTGGCGTCAGTTGGTCAGTGACTTTCTTTAGACGCCCGAAGGCGGCCCAGGCCGCGCTTCTTCTCCTGTTAAGTTCTTCCCTCAAGTCGTTCTCTATGTTCATCGAATGTCCGAGATACACGCAGAAAGAGGTCTCCATGATGTGGGTGCTTCTAGTTCCATTTTTGCATTGTCACAAAGGGTGCTCTTCATAAACTGGGTCTTCTCTTCTTCTTCCCCACGTCGTTTAGTTCCTTCAGCATCGTCTATTCTCCAGTGACATTGCTCGAGAAGAGAACAATGTCGTCCGCAAAACAAAGGTCGAACAGGTCTCCCATCAACTCATAGCCTCTCTCGTCCCAGTCCAGTGACTTCATCACTTACTGGAAGGCCGCGGTGAACAGCCTCGGCAAGATTGAGTCACCTTGTCGGACCCCCTTCCCAATTGGGATGGTCAGGGGCGATGGAACAGCTGCATCGTCGCTGTACAGTCCTTATAGCAGTTGGCTAGTGTCCTCACGTAGGCTGGGTCCACTCCTTGATCGACTAGAGCTGACAGGATGGCATTGGTTTCGACGCTGTCGAAGGCTTTCTCGCAGTCGACTTAGGACGAGAGGCCGTCGGTACTCCCGGCATACTTCTATGACCCTCGAAAAGGTTTGGATGTGGTCCATGCAGCTGAATCCTTTGCGAAATCCAGCTTGCTTTTAGGGTTGCGCTTCATCCATGTCCTGGATATGCGAGCGAGGTTAATTTTCGTAAAGAGCTTGTACAGCACACTCAGCAGGCATATTGGAGTAGTTCCGAAGATACTCCGTTCACTTTTCTCGAAGAGAAGGACGGTTCTTGACGTTTTCTACTGGACTGGAATCCTCTCTTTCAAAAAAATGTCAGGTGCGAGGCGAGAATCTCGTGGTAGACGTTGTCCTCCGGCTCGCAGAAATGCGACGGAAAGATGGTCTAGTCCTGGAGCCGTGGACGTCTTCATGGTCTTAATCGCCATGCGCACTTCAGCAGGTAGAATTCGTGGTACTTCTCCAGCGGGAACAAAGCGTCGGCACGGGTGTTGATGAGCGGAAGAGGTTGGTGTAGAAGTTCTTCGCGTTCGATTCCACCTTATATCGGGAAAAAATCGGAGTCCCGTCTTCGTTCAACAGTGCAGCCAGCGGTACGTGAGTTCGCGGAGTTCCCTTCGGCACTTCTTGAGACTTCGCCTTACTTCGGCTGCCACTATCTTGGCTTGTTTGTACTTCCTGGGATCCTCCTGCAAAGTTGTTCTGCAAGAAGCATTGGCTATCAGTCGCTCGAGATGGGCTACATTCGGATTCTGCCTCAGAAATCTTTTTCTTTTGAGCAGTTCCTTGGTGGTTTTCAAAATACGTTCCAAGTTCTTCTCAAAAGTCACTGAGGCGCACTCTCCACAGGCTCGCAATCCTTTCAAAAGCCGGTCGTAGTCGTACGTTGGGTCCTCCTCGGTGGGCCAGTCACAACTTGATATGAGCTCCTCCAGCCTATTACCGTCATAAACGACATTCTTCCTTCTTGCGGCACTGTGGCAGACCTTCTTTTCCAGCCTTCGACTGAATCGTACCTTCGCTCGAAGGAGGCGGTGATCGGAGCCGCTGCAGAAGGATGGAACTACTGAGACATCGAGCAAGCTCCATCTTCGGTTAGTGAGAATGTGGTCGATCTCCGCATGAGTTGTTCCGCTGGGCGACTCCCATGTCCACCGGCGATGTTCTTTCTTCATGAAGATGAAATTTCCATGGAAAAGTCGTGCGGCGGACAGAAGCCCAACGAGACGTTTGCCGCTTTCGTTCTGGAGCCCATATTCAAACTCCCCGATCCTACATTCCTTCTCTAGTGGTACCCCGATTTTCGCATTGAAGTCGCCCACAACATACTTGTAGAAGGACTTTGTGGACGATCTCCTCCACGTCTTCGTAGAAAGCGTCTAGTTCTGAGTCGTCAGCTGCTGATGTTGGAGAATAGCAGTTGATGATGCTGATGGTCTTCTGACGTGGAGGGCGTAGTCGTAGGATGGCTATTCGGGGTCAGGGCCCGGCACGAGGTGGGCAATTGACAAGCTGGAAATCGTTTTTGGGGAAAAAGCAAGAGGGAAATCGTTTTTGCGGGGTCCGGGGCGGAGCCCAGGAAGAAGACTCCAAGTGCAAGCAAAAGAGGTCGAATCATGCTTATTACCTCATACATCTAGTTCATTGGGAAGCAGTTTTCTATGCTTCAACGAACAGCAGAGCTTGCGCGCTACGCCGCGCCGCCGCTAATTGCCGCGTGCGCGACGTCGCATAAGCGATGCCGTTGAACAGCATGATTACATGATCAGTTCTCAATGCAGGCGTAACGATATAGCACCAAATTAGGTAAGCGAACGAAAAGAGGCTAGTAGAAACAAAGCATAAAATATTATGAAAAACTTATGTGAATGCGAGGTGTAATAAGCATTTTTTCAAAAATTTTGCAAAACTGGTAAATGAAGATGTGAATTGAAATGGATCGTTTGCAGCGCACAGATGACCATCGGTATGAAACTTGGTAGGTACATGAAAGCGGGCCTGCAGGGCTTAACTTACAGGTTTTATTGAAAAATTATGTGACTGAAAGTTGTGGCAGGTTTTTTGCTGAAAATTTCCCACTATGAAGAAAATGAAAAAATGGCTCGTTTGCAGCGCAGAGAAAACTTAATCGCGCGAGACTTGGTGTGTATACGCGCAGTAGGACTAAGGAACAATGTATGAAAAATTATGAAAAACTTATGTGAATGAAGAGCGTGCTCAACTTTTTTCCAAATTATTTGGGCAATTGCCCACCTAATGCCCACCTGAGGTGGGCAAAACTTTCAATTTACATAAGTTTTTCAAAGTTTTTACATAAATCTGTTGTACAACTAAAGTTTACTATATGGTGAGATTTTGGTTCCGAAACTCCTCCTCTTGTCTTTGTTAGAGCCCAAAATCTCATCAGCAACCTGGCTCTCTAAGATGGAAAGCGCGCCCCAATCAATCGATACGCGCGGGAACGGCGTCTTTCAGTCCTATGACTGCGTTACTTTGATATTTCCTTATCCTTCATCATTTTTCTTGTTTATTCTTCTTCCTGAATTCTATCTTGGTACAAGTGATGAGTAATTAGAGGAGTTTGAACATTTTGAGCGTTTTTGAGCGCTTTTTGGCGAAGTGTGGCCGGTGCTCTCGTTGCACAAGCACAAAGCATCGTTTTTGGGCTCAAGGGAGTATTCGTAAACAATTTTGGGATCAAAGAGGAATTCGTTTTGGAAAACCCCATTTGCCCACCTCGTGCCGGGCCCTGTTCGGGGTGATAGGATCTATGCGAATCGACAAGATGGACGATAGATGGGTGGACGAGAAAGTCAACGCCTCCAACATTTTGTGATGGAACCTTCTCACCACGAATGATGAGCATCCCATCACTCATCTGTCGCACGTCCTTCTTCCTAGACTTCGTTTCCTGCAGAGCGATGATGTGGTACTTGATGTGCTCCGCAGCGCCGAGAAGAGCGTGGAGATCGACGTTTGTGGAGACTGTCTTGGCGTTTAGGTGCAGAGCATGAGGCAGTCTCCATGGCGTGTCGTCCGGGCAGACGTGTCGTTTTTGTCCAATCCAAAAGGCGCCCTGAGGACCCTGACATTGTTCTTGCTACCACCCGGCGCCATAGAAGGGATCCGATATACAGAGCTTCTTTCTAATCTTCTAACTGGTAGAGTAATAAAATTTTTCACCTACAAGAGCAGGCTTACTGGGCCTACTCTTGACTTTTACGGAGCGATTGCTGGCCCCGGGCTTGGAGCGGCGAGAATCCCCTAGCGACCAGAAAACCAGATGGCGGTGGATCTGATCTGGCCGCTCAGACAGCGGATAGGACCCCTCCGCCGGAGAAATGGCAGGGTCGCGGGGTTTCCCCAGCGGTGGGTCTGCCACTCGTCCGCCGGAGCCCTCCCATTTCTGCTCCGGAGACCTCCCATTTCTGCTCCGGAGACCTCCCATTTTCTGCTCCGGATACCTCCCATTTTCTGCTCCGGAGACCCCCCATTTTCTGCTCCGGAGCCCTGCCATTTTCTGCTCCGCAAGTCTGCCGCGGCATACTGTAATTAGCCCTAATTAAGCTCCAAACCCCAATTTTGTCTCTAAATCCCACCCAAATTAGCCGAGTACGACCCCCCCCCGGGTAAGAGTTCAGCGCGACCCTCAACCCCGTTCTTTACCCCCTCCCTCTCACCCCTAGCGTTTGTGGATAGAAGATAGAAGAATGAAGAAACAAGACATTTATTTCAAATTAACTACAAACAATCTCCTGCAAATTGCAAAACAAAACTTAGCAGCTACAAAACGGACAACAAAGCAGTAAAGCAGTAAAGCGATAAGGTACGTCTGGTTCTGACAACGAGCATTTTCAAGACGGCAAGAAACCTCTGAAAATCGGATGAAGAACAAAGAATACCAAACACATGAGCACACAAAAAATCCCCTACCGCTGAATATTGTGATAGTGAGATGAGGGTACGAGTTGGCAAGGTTCTGACAAACAGCCTGCTGATCCATAGGGAAACAATGGCTGTGCGAATTTGTAACTACTGGCGATTTGAACTGCACAGCTGGAGAAGACGCCATGTTTCCTTCGGTAGACGCCTTTTAAAAAAGGAAGACTCACTTGTAAAGAAATTGTCTCTTGAGAATCTCAATCATATGGACTGCAGCATCTGTGACAACCGCGATATAAATTCGCACGGAAAATCTCGGCGAGAGAGAACACACTGTATTATAGATCCTAACTGGTCATCGACATGGAACAGTAGTCAAAACCAGGCGTAGAGGGATTGCGCAGCTGCTGTGACTGCACAAACTTCGCTAAAAATGTCTGGCTGAGGTTGTCCTTCGGAAAGGATGGAAATCAAGTGGTGCGCACTTGCATATGCTGAAACTGAGAATTCAAAAAAGTACTCAAAGTTGAAGTTCAGTAATCATAATGAACCAATCACGATCAAAATTGGGATTTCTATGTTTTCGAGGTCCTCCATTTCATTAACAAAGTCTGTTTTGCGTAAAAGACCAGGACACAATTACGAACAAACTTTAAACATCAGAATTTAGCGGTTTGAACTGGAGAGCCTGTTCTCAAACTTACATCAGTGGGATAAAACTAGAGACTTGCCTGTATTTGAACACGGTGCATGTACTCGATTACATGTTTTCCCTCTTCCGCGTTGCAAGGTCATGACCTCATAAAGATTTCCTTCGAGCAGAATGCCGCAGGCACATTAAGGTTCTAACCTACATCTTGGCTACAAGCTATATACTTGTTGGCGCGACCTTGTCAGTCACATATCCATATATGATTAGTGATGCCGTATGAAATGTCTATGTGTACTGGCATGAACTCGTTATCTAATCATTCACTTTGAACATATTATTGAACTTGAACTTAGATTTTGAAAAGTTGTTTGAAAAAAGTGCTTTTTGTGCTTTGTTTTGCGAACAATCATAGCTAGGCAGAAGAACAACCTCGAACACATAGAAATCCCAATTTTGATCGTGATTGGTTCATTACGATTACTGAACTTCAACTTTGAGTACTTTTTTGAATTCTCAGTTTCAGCATATGCAAGCGCGCACCACTTGATTTCCATCCTTTCTGAAGGACAACCTCAGCGAGACATTTTTAGCGAAGTTTGTGCAGTCAAAGCAGCTGCGCAATCCCTCTACGCCTGGTTTTGACTACTGTTCCAAGTCGATGACCAGTTGGGATCTATAATACAGTGAGAACACGAGCACGAGAGCTCGAAAGCATTTCGCAGCAACAGCACTTGGCTGACTATAGCACTAAGACATTAACCAGTCTAGCAGGTGGCTCGATTGCGTGATATTCCGTACTACTTCAGATACTCTTAAATAAGACGATTCAGTTGAAAAACACTTTCCCATCGAAGAGGTATAACCAATTTCAAACAAGAAAGAGCATATTATGAAAGATAAACAAGAGAAAAAGAACCATAAAAGTGATTTCCAACATAAACATACCATAGTATTCGCACTTGACACAAGTTTTTCCAACCAGCCATATAAATAACCATCTTCACCATTAGAATTCTGAGCTTCAAATATTCTAGCACAGCTGAGTAGACGTGTCATAGCTAAGGCCGCCTTTTGCTTCACGTATGAACCAACCTCAATGAAAAAGATCAAATAAACAGCGATGCATAGAACAGCAACATGAAAACATACATAATTTTCCCTATTCTTTTTATCTGCTGCTATCGTTCTGCTGAACCAGCCGATGAATAGATAAAATAGGCTTTGCTTCTTTTCATCCGGAATGAGACTGCCACGATTTTCTGGACTAACATTATCAATGATCACAGCAATAAGTTTGGAATGGTGTAGCCGCATCATCGTCACCACTGCTATGTCACGATCCTGATATAATCTTGCTTGTTATCAAGGACTACACTTCAACGTAAAAACTGCATACCAGATCGCTTTCGAGGTTTTCTCTCATCGAGTCGATGAAATCGAGTATGAGTGGACTCAGACTGCCCAAACTATCTATCATTGCGGAATCCAATAATCCACGGAATACAGCCACCTAATAAGGTATCGATATTGAGGGGTACGAAAAAGTTTAGATATACCTTCCAAATACCGCTAAATCCACTGCACCTAAAAAAGCAAGCTTTCTGACTGAAATGGGAAGAAAACTTCATTTGGACTTTACTCGAATTATATACTTTCGAAAATTGTTGTTGTTTCGAAAATCCAGAATTAATCACAAAAACTACTCCATCAGTATTCATCAACGATGTCTCAGCAAGTCGAAAAGAGCCAAACACTGAAAGTATTGAGTGCATCCGCACGAAAATTTGAAACATAAACCTGAAAACGAGGAACTTACAACAACATAAACGGCACGCGACGAAGAGCAACGCGGAAAAGAAAAAAACGGTAAGAAACGCGGAGAAACAACAAAATCGAAAATAAAAACGACTAAAATATGAAGAATGAGGGTAAACAGCTTGCTACGCGCCAAATCGATACGCAGCCTGCTCCGGATACCTCCCATTTCTCCGGCGGATACCTCCCATTTCTCCGGCGGATACCTCCCATTTTCTGCTCCGGACACCTCCCATTTTCTGCTCCGGATACCTCCCATTTTCTGCTCCGGAGGCCTCCCATTTCTGCTCCGGACCCCTCCCATTTTCTCCGGCGCGACTCCGCCAGATTTGCCAGGCTCGCGCCGGACAAATTTGTCCGGCGCGAGCCTGGCAAATCTGCCAGGGTCGCGCCGGAGAAATTGCGTACCTTTGCAGCAGGGCCGGAGAAGCGTCCCATTTGCCTGCCAGTGATGTCACCGCGACGGACCGCCCATTTGCCCCGCTCTCATTGGTCAACTGGGTCCGGCGCGACTCTGGCAGATTCGGACTGTCCGGCGGAGGGGTCCGGTCGATTGTCTGAGCGGCTCTTAGCTAGGCCGAAGCCGGAAACGATGAACTCCTTCACAGCTTGGGAGGCCCTGCCAGAGTATACACTCGGCTTGCATCGTAGTTCGACACCCAGTGTCACCCCCAACACAACCCACGATACTGAATTTGAGAAGCAGACAAAAGATCTGAGGAGGAATGAATATTTGTTGGCAGATGATATAGTTTGTATATACATCACACTCCACATAGCGTTGTTATTGCTGTATAACGTTCACAAGCATTAAAGTGAGTGAGTGAGCATGCTGATTACGAATACAATATTAGTTTTAGAATTATCTATTACTTTTACCACTTCGTTGATTTTTTTGCAAAGTTTGGCTACGGGACTGGGAGGCACAGGGGGGGGGGAAGCGAGCATGCTGATTACTAAGGCAGAGAGAATTGGGAATTGCATGTGAAAGTGGGCACAGGGAAAAATTGTACAGGGATAGGGATGAGACTTTATCGTAGTGTTTTGACAGGGTCGGGCAGAGTCGGGTAAACCAGCTAGTACCAAAATAGTGTTGAATGTGCCACATATCAAGCATACGCTAGGATAAATGGGGTTTCTGTTGTAAAACCGTCCCTTATATTGGAACTTGCTCGCTCACTATAGGCTAGGTCGATATGGTCTCTGTGGTTGCGGCGTACCCGCCGCACTTTGATATATTTGAGTGTGTTGTTCTCTAGTTAATCCTAGTGAACCCGCGGCATATACGCTAATGTGTATAGGGGGAACCTTTGTGTTTTTCTAATAAATCGTCATCGACTCAACGCGTTCTACTACAACTGGCAATCAGGATCAAGGACAAGAAGCCTCCACCGACCAAGGACCAGAAGAAGCTCGATCGACAAGGACCAGAAGAAGCTCGATCGACAAGGACCGGGAGCCTCCATCGTCCAAGGAAAAGAAGCGCTGCAGCTCGAATCGAGGAAGAAGCTGTCACTGGTCGAGGACAGCCAGACAAGTAAGCTTTGCTGAGAAGCTTATCGATTTAGCAGAAGACTTCGTCGACACCAGAGAGGTCTACCATGCCGAAAGCCAGTGAAGAGCGGCATGGCGAATCTCTGGAGAAAGTCCTGTCGGTCATGGTCGACCAGATACGGCTCCAACAGGAGGAGATGAAGCTGCATATGCAGCTTCAACAAGAACAGATGCAGGCCCGATTACAAGCTCAACAGGAGCATATGCAAGCACAATGGAAAGCTCAGTAGGAGCAAATGCAAATGCACTCGCAAGCTCTGCAGGAGCAAATACAAGTACAATTGCAAGCTCAACAAGAGCAAATGCAAATGCAGTCGCAAGCACAACAGGAGCAAATGCAAGTGCAATTGCAAGCACAACAGGATCAAATGAAGGCGTTGGTCACTGCTTTGACCAGCAACCAAAGTGTAGCCGTCCAGGACGTCAGCAAGGATCAGTACGATCAGCTGAGCAAAGACGTGCAAGGATTCGTCTCAGACGAAGATACAGGTAACACCTTTGCTTACTGGTATGGCAGGTACGGACTGGTCATTCGAGACTCCCAACTCTCGGATCAGAAGAAGCGCGATTTGATCCTTATGAAGCTGGATGAAGAAGCATACCGGAAGTATGCCGATGAGGTCCTGCCTGCGCAACCAAACGACTTGGACTTCGACACCACCGTCGCAAATCTCCAGAAGCTGTTCGCCTTCAAGAAGACGCTCATCAGGAGGGTATGAGTGCCTAAGGATAACGTGCCTTCCGCTTACGCCAGCGAACGTACCGTTTCGCGACTACGCCAATACCATCAAGCGGATGGACGAGGATGCACGCCTCAAGGAGCTCGATTACACGGCGATGAAGACGCTGCAATTTGTAGCAGGTCTTCAAGATCCCTCACTTAGGGAAATTCGCCTTCGGATGATTCGTCGACTGGACGCTCACAGAGACGAAGCACAGTTGACAATCGAGGACCTAGTCGCTGAATGTGAGAATTTCACTGCTTTGAAAATGGATAACACGGACATGGAAGGCACGCGCGACATCCATGCAGTGTGGAAGAAAAAGGAGGTAACTTGTTTCACGTGCGGAGGACCACATTTCAGAAGAGACTGTCCACAATTCGACAACACTGGTCGGAAGAAGCGGCGGAAGACAGGAGCGCAGTTTGGTCGCAAAGGACAGTGCAAGAATGTGGTCGTATTCGACGCCGAGCGTGCACGGACTTACCTCGACGTCATAGTCAAGGGATGTTCTCTCAAGCTCCAGCTGGATACGGGTGCAGGCATAACCTTGATATCGCGTAGAGCTTGGAAGAGGATGGGATCCCCTTTTCTGGAAACCTGTATTATGCCGGTCAAAACTGCAGACGGGACGCCGATGCAGATTTACGGTAAATTCTCGACCAATTTTTTCATCGGAGATCGAGTTACAGGGAAGATGGTTCATGGAAAGGGCACATGCTACGTCACCGAAGGCTCGAATCTACTAGGACTGGAATGGTGCATCCAGCTGCCGGCATACAAAAAGCTGAAGGACAAGTACCACTGCAGAAAGGTGATTAGCGAAGAGGAAATCCGAGCCGAAGTGGTCGCCGACTTGAAGAAGAAGTATGGAGAAGTCTTCAGTAGCGACCTCGGAAAGTGCACGAAGAGTAAAGCAAAATTAGTCTTGAAGAACGATGCTGTGCCAGTCTTCAAGAAGAAGTGACCGGTACCTTATGCGTCAGCACCAGACTTGGAAGCCGAGATCGATCGCTTGGTAGCCGAAGGAGTGATTTCTCCGGTCGAACACTCAGAGTGGGCCGCGCCAGTGGTCGCCGTCAAGAAGAAAAATGGCAAAAATCGTCTATGTGCCGACTTCTCGACAGGATTGAGCGATGCATTGCAGTTGCATCACCCATTGCCCACGGCGGAGGAAGTGTTCGCAAAATTGAACGGAGGCCAGCTTTTCACACAGCTCGACTTAGCCGAAGCTTATTTGCAAGTGGAAGTCGAAGAAGCATCAAAGGAGATGCTGACTATCGATACACACAAGGAATTGTATCGCTACAATCGATTGCCATTCGGAGTAAAATCCGCGCCAGGCATATTTCAACAGATTGTGGATTCCATGATAAGCGGACTTGATGGAGTAGCCGCTTATCTCGATGACATCATCATCATGGGAAGGAGTTACGAAGAGCATCGCCAAAACCTGGAAGCTCTTTTCAAGCGGATCAAGGACTATGGATTTCATGTCAGGTTGGAAAAATGCAACTTTCTGATGCCAGAGATTTGCTACTTAGGTTGCATCATCGACAAGAGCGGACGCCGGCTGGACCCAAAGAAGATTGAGGTCATCCAGCAAATGCCAGCTCCAAGAAACATAGCAGATGTTCGTTCATTCCTGGGCATGATAGACTACTATGGATTATTTGTGGCCGAGATGCGTCAACTTCGTGCACCTTTGGACGCGTTGCTCAAAAAGGACGCAAAGTTCGAATGGACAGAGGAATGCCAAAACGCATTCAAGTGTGCTAAGGAAGTTTTATCCTCGGATCTACTCCTTACACACTTCGATCCTAGCTTGCAGATTGTGGTAGCTGCAGACGCATCGGATTATGGAATTGGGGCTGTGATCTTACACAAGATGCCGGACGGATCGGAAAAGGCGATCTGCCATGCAAGCCGAAGCCTCACTGCCGCCGAGAAGAATTACAGACAGATTAAAAAAGAAGGACTTGCACTGGTCTTTGCAGTGCGTAAGTTCCATCGATACATATACGGACGCCGATTCAAGCTGCTTACCGACCACAAGCCGCTGCTGCACATTTTTGGACCGAAGAAGATGTACCTGTGTACACAGCGAACAGATTGCAACGATGGAAACTTATTCTTCTCGCATACGACTTCGATTTGGAGTACCAGAAGACGACCGAATTTGGACAAGCCGATGCATTGTCTCGATTGATCCCTCCACGGCCATTCCAAACCGAGGACGTCGTGATAGCGAAGATAGAAGAAGATGTGCAAGCCGATCAAGCTGCCGCTGTACGAGCGCTACCAGTGACCAGGAGTAAGATTGAAGAGGAATCCCATAAGGACGAAAACATCATGCAGGTTATACAAATGCTACAGTCAGGAGCGTGGCCGTCCAAGCCGAAAGGAGATATCGGAAACTGGAGAGCACTGGGCGAGAGTTTATCAGTGCAAAATGGATGTTTGTACTTTGGCCACAGAATAGTTATTCCAGTCTCGCTGCGACAAGAGGTTTTGAAGCATTTACACGAGGGACACCCTGAAATGACAAGGATGAAGATGCTCGCGAGAGGATTCGCATACTGGATGGGCATCAACAAAGACATCGAAGACTCAGTGCGCCGCTGTAGGGAATGTCAAGAAGCAGCCAAGATGCCAGTGAAGACTGTACTGCATTCATGGAAAATGGAAGAAAAGCCATGGAATCGAATCCACATTGACTATGCAGGACCATTAAATGGAAAGATGTATCTCGTCGTAGTCGATGCGTACTCAAAATGGCCGGAAGTGCTAGAAATGTTGTCATCGTCGACTGCTGCAACTTTGAAGGAACTCAGACTACTATTCGCTCGATTTGGAAATCCGCAGGTAATCGTGTCGGATAATGGATACAGTTTACGGCAAAGGAATTCCAAGCCTTTTAAGCATATGCGCTCGCCTCCGTTCC
The DNA here is from genome assembly GCA_958299035.1 of Cylicocyclus nassatus. Lineage (NCBI taxonomy): Eukaryota > Metazoa > Nematoda > Chromadorea > Rhabditida > Strongylidae > Cylicocyclus > Cylicocyclus nassatus. Next base: position 37,451,368 of record CATQJL010000223.1, on the reverse strand, counting down.
ATCCACAATCGAATGGTCAAGCCGAGAGGTTTGTGGATATCTTCAAGAGAACTTTTCAGAAAATCAAGGAGGGAGGGACGGCACAGAAGCTAGCAGAATTTTTGCAATGCTATCGAAGAACGCCCTCGACGTCTACCCCTGGACAACTTTCGCCGGCCGAACTGCTGCTGGGACGTCAGATGAGGACACCGCTGTCGCTATTAGATGAAGATCTCAAAGAAGAAACAAAGTTGGCCAATGAAACCATGGAGAAGCAGTTTAACAGTCATCATGGAGCACGGAAGAAAGCGTACCAACCACAAGAAGACGTGTGGGGACGTGATTTTCGCTCTGGATGTGAAAAATGGATTCCAGCGCGTGTGAAGAAACGCTACGAAAAAGCCGTATACGATGTGCTTACGGAAGACAACCAGTTATGGAGACGACATGCGAACCAGATGCGCAGTGGATCAAGTATGGATCGCCGTCGTGACTCATCGCACACCATGCGTTCCGAAGAGGGCCGATTGGACAATGGCATGGACATCGCTGAACACCATGCAACTTCAACTACGTCATCAATCAGACCAAGTCTCCATCGTCGCCCCCCACCAGAACGTCTAGAAGTAGATCCTTATTGTAAGATGTACCATTGTTCATCTTAGGAGGGAGGTGTTGTAGAGCCGTCCCTTATATTGGAACTTGCTCGCTCACTATAGGCTAGGTCGATATGGTCTCTGTGGTTGCGGCGTACCCGCCGCACTTTGATATGTTTGTGTGTGTTGTTCTCTAGTTAATCCTAATGAACCCGCGGCACATACGCTAATGTGTATAGGGAGAACCTTTGTGTTTTTCTAATAAATCGTCAACGACTCAACGCGTTCTACTACAGTTTTCAAGACATTTTGGGCGAAGATACGATTTTTGACAGTGAAGTTCGTTTTTGACTGCTAGATCTCAGCACCTTTCGGTAAAACTTGGTTTGGGCGGATTCTTCATAGCCATCTTTTAGAGTTTGCTTTGCCCCGTAGAATGATTACTCAAGCCACATCAACTGAAGGAAAAATACAAAGAGACGACGGTTATAGGTAAAAACGGTAAAAAAATATGGACACCCTAACATTCGGAGATTGGTAGAAGAAACACAGTCGACATAGCTGGGCCTGCAGTATAAGGTTCGATCCAAGATTTTGCACCAAGAATTGTGAATACAATCTGAAAACCTTCAAAAACGTTTCATTATATGCTCAAATTTTATTCTTGTAGAGGCTAACATATTCCACAGTTTAATCAACACGGAAGCAAAAATTGGAGGAAATTTATGTGCGAAAGCGCTCGGTAAACATACATTTCTCTCCATTACAAAAAGTAACTTTCCAAATCTGGTTGCTGACGACTCAAATCCTATCATACTTTTTTATTTTTGCTGGTGAGATCAGATACATACATTCAGTAGTTTTGGTGGCTTTTTCGCGGAGTAAAAGTGATTTCCTGTCTTTAATGAATTTGGAGGAGACTATAAGATTTTGGAATTTTTACTTCCTTCCAAACCTTCCACATGCGTTTGAAAAAAATCATTGCTCTTAGTTTTTTTAAAACTAGCATGCTCTTGTATACGAGTATTTTTTGAGAAAGTTTCCTCGCTCGAATAGACCATCTCGCGTCTGAATCTTGAAAAATACTGCAAATGAACATATCTCAAGATGAAGTCACAAATTGCAAGAAAGATATATGAGTGAAAAGAGACTAATGATGATGGAGAGGTTACATATCGGTTTCTTAAAATTAACGCAATTGTAGGCTACCAGGGCCCGGCACGAGGTCGGCAAATGACAAGCTAGAAGTCGTTTTGGGGCCAAAAAGCAAAGGGGAAATCGTTTTTGCGGGGTCCGGGGCGGAGCCCCGGAAAAAAATTGATGGTTACGCAGCACAGCAGAGTTCGCGCGCGTCACGTCGCGCCGTCGCTAGCTGCCGCGCGCGCGACGTCGTTTAAACGATGCTATTTGTTACAGCATACATGACTAGTTGTCAATGTATGCGTAACGATATGGCACCAAATTTTGTAAGCGAACGGAGAGAGGCTAGTGGAAACATAGTCTGAAATATTATGAAAAACTTATGTAAACGGAACGAGTAATAAGCATTTGTTCCGAAAGTTTTGCAAAACTGGTAAATGAAGATGTGAATTCAAATGGCTCGTTTACAGCGCACAGATGACGATATGGTATGAAACTTGGTAGGTAGCTGAACACGGCCTGCAGGGCTTAACTTAGAAGTTTCATTGAAAAATTATGTGACTGAATGTTGTGGCAAGCTTTTGTTTGGAAATTTTCCACTATCGAGAAAATGAAAAAATGGCTCGTTTGCAACGCAGAAGAAACGAAATCGCGCGGGACTTGTGTGTATATGCGCAATAGGACTAAGTAATAAAGTATGAAATATTATGAAAAACTTATGTGAATGAAGAGCGTGCTTAACTAATTTCCAAATTAGGTCGGCATTTGCCGACCTAATTCCCACCTGAGGTCGGCAAAACTCTCAATTCACATAATTTTTTTCAAAATTTTTACATAAATCTACTCTGCACCTAAACATTAGTATATACTGAAATTTTGGTTTCAAACCTCCTCCTGTCCCCATTGCTAGAGGCAAAAATAGCCTCAGCAGCCCCGTTTCCTAAGGAGGAAAGCGTGCTCCAATCAATCGATGACGGTGTTTGACCTATAATCGGCGTTTGGTGTGTCGGTGTGTGCGCCCACTTTTCTTGTTTTCGTTGGTCTTTCTGTTCTGTTCATGCTGTATGTTTCCATATCAATCACCTATTTCAGAAGTAAATAATATCTCAAAAGGCGCATTCTATAATTCTATAATATTTCAGATAAAACAGATTTCTTGCAGTATACAAAACATCAAGGAGTTTCATCTGTCAAATATGATTGCATGTGCTAAGCAGCCCTTTGAATTCGACTTCACGGCATATTGGCGTAGCTCGTAATTATTTCGATATTACAAACCACTTTGATACATATAGCCATATTTTTCTTTCCTCTCCTTATGTTTGTCACAAGCTGCAACAGGATCATCTTTCTTACACATTCCTTTTTTCATCCTTCTTAGATTTTTTTTGATTTTTTTGAAATACTGAAATTTTCTGGTTAGGAAATTTCAGTATTTCAATCTGCTTGCTCTATCTAGGTTGATTGTTCCAAATGGAGTCAATGCAGTCGGGTCACCGCTAACAGTGACGCCGGGATGGAACGATCCACCAAATTGGGTGGAGTGCAATCTTCTACTGCCACAAATTGTCTGAATCGATTGCACAGACGTCCTATTGATCCTTCGATCTCAGTGAGCCCCGAATTTGTGCATTCTTAGATGTATAAATACCTAATTTCTCAAACCTATTTTCAAGTTTCATTGCATACTTGCTTCAGTCTAGCAAGGAATTTGTTATAGATAGATGTGAGGGCTGTTTACCTACGCATGTCCAGAGAACATTTAACACGTTTTGATTTAGCTTAACATGTTTTGTAATCATTTTGGTTCGGTAGGGGAGTTTGAAATACGCGAGCTATCTGGCTCTTTTTATAGAAGCAAAACACTCCAAAAGTTGAATATCTTGACGCTTTATGCAATGATACAGGGAGCACTTCACATGGTGGCGTGAAGTCGTGTACATAACACACTAACGCGTATTACTTCACTTGGATGCTAGAACCGTAGCGCTCTTCTTAGTTCTCGAAATCTGTTATGTATCCGAAAAAGTACGGCGTCATGGTGACAGCATTTTCAAAGTTGTTAAGGGAGGTGACGATCAAGAAAACTGGTCAAAACTGTGCTTAGGCGAAGCTTTTGGGACCTGTCAAGCATCTAGGTGACATGTCGCATCTAGGTGACATGTCGATTTTTTTAACGTGGTGGGAGGTTGTTTTTTTCTATAAAGATGTGATTGAATATGGTGCAAGTTGAACAGCTTATCTTCCTTTTTTGAAATGGGTCCGGATAACGTAAAGAAACCGATTTGTCTCTTGTTTAGAGCATAACGTCCGGCACTGGGATAGAGCCACATCATCTACACGGAGGATATGAGTCTGGGTGAGTCGACAGATTACGTACTGGTTTGAAATTCTATTCAAAATTGAAATTCTAACCCCCTTATAAAACGTTGCTTCACTTATGAGCACCAGTGTGACTATTCCAGTTGAGGCTTTTTACTTTAATACCCCAAGATAGGGCCCAAGTTTTTCGTACCAGAAAAAACGCATAAGTTGTTTTACATCAGCCTTCTATTGCTAACTTCCGAAATATTGCTTGTATTTCTGTATTTTCAAATTCAGACACCGTGTTAACTCTCAGGTTCCCACTGAACAATACGAAGTGAGTTTATGCAATTTTTATGCTTTTTATTTGTTCTGAAATTGTGCATTCTTATTTCTTCACAACCGCATGACACTTGTGCTTCCATAGTTGCCTCACATTGTGTTAGTACCACAGCTCTTCAGTAATATTGGCTGCCAGACTTTTTTTGTACGAGTCACACGCGGGGCAATTCGCAAGCAACATTCACTACCTTCGATTCGTTTGGTCTTCATTTCTTTTTCATTATATATGGATCAGCAATTGGAAGTAATTTAAAAGATGTTTAGGTTGTTCAGAAAAGTTCTGCAAACTCTTTTAATGACCACATTCGGAAAGGAAAGTTGCTGCTTTGAAGTCCGTTCTTGTCGCACGTTTGTTCAACTATCAAATACGCTAATCAGCTCGAAAGTACAATAGTGGCTGTAGTGGGCTGCAAGATCGTCATACGAAACTTTATTTCAGTTGGTAGAACTGCAAACCTTGCAAAAGCTTGTTTGAGATTCTGAGCTACATCCTCCCGTGCTCATCGAATTTAATACTTGCTCTGCTGACGCTCCTTTTAAGCAGCAGTACTTATTTTATTTCAATGTCAAAGAACTCGAGGTCTATTTATAACGCCTCGACGCGCTACCGGGTGAGCAACATGCTTGGTGATGGTCTGCACATATGATCTTTCACCTTTTGGTGGTAACATTCGCTTTTAGATAACATGTCATTAAAACAAGATAGTCCAATGTTATTGGCAGAACTTTTGGAACAACCTAGTACAAGCAGGTTTTCTTTTGAAGTTAACCCTCATTCAGTTCAATTCAACTCCTGTTTTGTAGAAATAGCTACTTCACCCCTAGTAGTGGGAATGAGAATCACGCATCAACATTTTGGAAATTTTTTTTGCGTGATCGCCTTAATCCGCTTGATCTCACAAACCAAATCGTTCACCTTTTTAATGATTTTTTCGATTATGGAAGACCTCTGTTGCAATAGGATTGAGAAGTGTCACGCTAAACAGATATATACAGACTTTAGGCTGATGGGTGATAATTAGATTCCTGAAAATCTAAGAAAAGGCAAAGCGTCTTTCTGTTCTTTTTTATTTGAAGCATCCTCGGATACTGTGTGCTGCATAAAGCCAAGAGAGTGCTACGTTACGAATTGTTTCGAGTTGCGACTCTTGCTCGATGATGAGTCGTTGAGGTTGCCGTACATCTCCACCTTAGGTTGATATCACATTTTATGTGTATGTACTAGAGTATACAATAACGCTCATAATTCGTCAAAAAAGTCGCCGGACTGCGGCGGAGTGCGCTAGAGTGCGTCGGAGTGTGGCGGAGTGTGGCGCAGTGCGCCGGAGTGCGTCGGAGTGTGGCGGACTGCGGCGGAGTGCGCTAGAGTGCGGCGGAGTGTGGCGGAGTGTGGCGCAGTGCGCCGGAGTGCGTCGGAGTGTGGCGGACTGCGGCGGAGTGCGCTAGAGTGCGGCGGAGTGTGGCGGAGTGCGGCGGAGTGCGCTAGAGTGCGGCGGAGTGTGGCGGAGTGCGCCGCACTCCGGCGACTTTTTTGACGAATTATGAGCGGTATTGTATATGGAGTGAGTGAAAGGAAATATACATATACTAGCTGGCTTACCCGGCTCCGCCGTATCCGGACCAAACTTGGCACACATACACTTCGGGCCCCGGCGGGTGTCACAGTCCACTTTTCGTTATCGATCGATGTCGATTTTACCGATTTTTATCGATTTTTTTGCAGAGTTCACCTACAGGGCTAGGAGTTGGCACAGGGGGGGAAGTGAGCATGGGGATTCCGAATACAATATTAGTTTTCAGAATCATCGATTACTTTTATTGATTTTATCGATTTTTTTGCAAAGTTTGACATGCGAGGCTGGGATTTTGCACAGGGGGGTAATCGAGCATGCTGATTACGAACACAATATTAGTTTTCAGGATCGTCCATTACTTTTATCGATTTTACCGATTTTTTTTGTAAAGTTTGAGCTACGGGGCTGGGATTTTGCACAGGAGGGTAATCGAGCATGCTGATTACGAACACAATATTAGTTTTCAGGATCGTCCATTACTTTTATCGATTTTATCGATTTTTTGAAATTTTGAGCTAGGGGGCTGGAATTTGGCACAGGGGCGTAATCGAGCATGCTGATCACCCCCCTTGGGGATGATCAGCATGCTCGATTACCCCCCTGTGCCAACTCCCAGCCCCCTAGCTCAAACTTTGCAAAAAAATCGATAAAATTGATAAAAGTAATCGATAATCCCGAAAACCAATATTGTATTCGGAATCCCCATGCTCGATTACCCCCCTGTGCCAACTCCCAGCCCCCTAGCTCAAACTTTGCAAAAAAATCGATAAAATCGATAAAAGTAATCGATAATCCCGAAAACCAATACTGTATTCGGAATCCCCATGCTCGATTACCCCCCTGTGCCAACTCCCAGTCCCGTAGCTCAAACTTTGCAAAAAATCGATAAAATCGATAAAAGTAATCGATAATCCTGAAAACCAATATTGTATTCGGAATCCCCATGCTCGATTACCCCCCCTGTGCAAACTCCCAGCCCCGTAGGTGAACTCAGCAAAAAAATCGATAAAAATCGATAACATCGATATCGATCGATGACGAAAAGTAGCCTATGACACCCGCCGGGGCCCGTAGTGTATGTGTGCCAAGTTTGGTCCGGATCGGTTCAGAAATGGAATTTTCTATTCGGAACATACGTACACACAGACAGACAGAGAGACATACAGACAGACAAACAGACATTCAGCTTTATATATAAGATTAGGTGTATAATAACATCAAAAGTGGGCGGGGCTTACAGTTCACAGCTCAACAGCGATAAAATCGATATTTTGAAGTTAGAGAACTATCAAAACCTCAAAAATCGTCAAAAATCGATAAAGTCGGTGTTCTGGAGGTTGCAAAATTCCCAAAAATTGTCAAAAATCGATAAATCCGATGTTTCTCAAACTCCAAAACCTCAAAAATCGTTAAAATCGATATTCTGAAAATTGCGAAATTCCGAAATTCGATAAAATCGGAGATTTGGAGAATTTGGAGATTTCGCAACCTCAAAAACTTTGATTTTGCCAGTTTTGAAGATTCACACACCCACCTTCAAACCCCAAGGCTCCATTCACTTCACTAGACTCCGCCCTTAACCGCAAGCCCCGCTCCCTTTTCCTCCCAACTCTACAAATTGAGCGAAAAACTAAGCGAAAAATTTGAAAAAGTGCGGAACAACCTCACTTCCAGTGCTATTATGCAGCTAAAACTCGTCCAAACAAGCTCCTCCCACTTTACTCCCCACAACACTATCAAAATTAAAGAAAATAAGGAAAAATAAGGAAAAATCGCGTTTTTCTAAGCCTATTTACCCCTTCTCTAGCCCTTATCAGCCTCCTAACCAGGTCCAGATGGCCACGGGAAACTGTACACGAAGCGGTAATAAAGAGAGGGAAAAAATAAGGGGGAAGAAAGAAAGGGGGGGGGAGAAAGAGGAAAAATCGCGTGTCTAAGTTTTTTTTTAAGTCCGGGAAGGTTTATAGATAGGCTCCCACAGCCGGAGCCTCTACATTTTCTCCGAATTATATGTGGTGTCCCCCTCGAATACAAACTGAAGAATGGCTATCCCAGCCCGTCATCCCTACTCTCCGTGGAGAAAAAATTCAAAATATGCACTATCGCCTTTATATAGCGCCTCCTACAGGGAATCTCTAGGCACAAGCTACCCCTAGAAAAATAGAGCTACCAAAACTACATGTCAATGGCCACATGAGATTACCCCAGCCCTGCAACTCTTACAGATATAAGGCGCCGAAATCGCCCTTATTGACAGATTTCCCAAGTTCGGCTGTCAATTAGGCACTTTTAATGGAAATTTGTTATTCTACGACCTTCTCTCTAAGAATCATATTTTCAGAGATCTGTCGAATAAAACAAACCACAGCCCCGTAGCTGTAATATTCGCAGAGTTACTAGCCCCCCAACATGCAAGCTCAGGCCATAAAATTGGCTCCCCCAAAGTTGCTCCGTAATTCCCCCAAAAATCACGTTAGACACCTGTCTCATACTTATACATTACATATTTTTTCCAGCTTCTTAGAAGCAATACACATTGATATAGCGCAATCGCTCCTCACTCTTGGCCTCGGCGCAAAATTTGGTCAAAATATTGAGGTTTTCGGATTGGCCGCAAACTTCACTCATAGTGGTTCTTGGTCCCGGTCTTTACGAAAATCCTATTTATTTTGCACTAGAGAGTCTTACAGTAAAGCTAAAGTGAGATAGAAGTAGCTGTGCCTGCACTTTTCCCCTACCTGTTGCGAAAATTGTCTGCAAATTTTTGTGAGTTGAAAACTTTGTGAACACCTCTATCGGACCATGCTTAGCACAGATCTTTATTTGAATTGTTCGTCAGATTATGATGTTACAAAATCGCCTTCTCATGAATTCTCTTTCAAATTCGAAAGTCGTGTAATTTGGCAGATATTCTATCCTACAATGTGCCACCAGCAGCAAAACAATCTAAGAAATGTTGTTAGCACGTCGAGTACAATACCGCTCACAGAATGTGCAAAATTTCCCTGAATATCGCAAAATTCCGAAAATTCCGCGAAATTCCTGGAATTTCGCGAAACTTCGCGAACTTTCAGGAGTTTCGCGAAATTCCGGAAAGTTCGCGGAATTTTCGGAATTTCGCGACATTCACGGAAATTTTGCAAGCTATGTGAGTGGTATTGTAGAATGCAAGAAGATGCCCAACGATTGTTACAAGAGCGCAACGATACCAGTGTGGAAGAACAAGGGGGATATAACAGACTGCTCTACATACAATACCGCTCATAATTCGTCAAAAAAGTCGCCGGACTGCGGCGGAGTGCGCTAGAGTGCGGCGGAGTGTGGCGGAGTGCAGCGGAGTGCGCTAGAGTGCGTCGGAGTGTGGCGGACTGCGGCGGAGTGCGCTAGAGTGCGGCGGAGTGTGGCGGAGTGCAGCGGAGTGCGCTAGAGTGCGGCGGAGTGTGGCGGAGTGCGGCGGAGTGCGCTAGAGTGCGGCGGAGTGTGGCGGAGTGCGGGGGAGTGCGCTAGAGTGCGGCGAAGTGTGGCGGAGTGCGGCGCACTCCGGCGACTTTTTTGACGAATTATGAGCGGTATTGTATATGGAGTGAGTGAAAGGAAATATACATATATTAGGTGTATAATAACATCAAAAGTGGGCGGGGCTTACAGTTCACAGCTCAACAGCGATAAAATCGATATTTTGAAGTTAGAGAACTATCAAAACCTCAAAAATCGTCAAAAATCGATAAAGTCGGTGTTCTGGAGGTTGCAAAATTCCCAAAAATTGTCAAAAATCGATAAAATCGACATTTTGGAAATTGCGAAATCCCGAAAATCGGCGAAAATCGATATTCTAATGGTTGCAAAATTCCCAAAAATTGTCAAAAATCGATAAAATCGATATTCTGAAGGTTGCAAAATTCCCAAAAATTGTCAAAAATCGATAAATCCGATGTTTCTCAAACTCCAAAACCTCAAAAATCGTTAAAATCGATATTCTGAAAATTGCGAAATTCCGAAATTCGATAAAATCGGAGATTTGGAGAATTTGGAGATTTCGCAACCTCAAAAACTTTGATTTTGCCAGTTTTGAAGATTCACACACCCACCTTCAAACCCCAAGGCTCCATTCACTTCACTAGACTCCGCCCTTAACCGCAAGCCCCGCTCCCTTTTCCTCCCAACTCTACAAATTGAGCGAAAAACTAAGCGAAAAATTTGAAAAAGTGCGGAACAATCTCACTTCCAGTGCTATTATGCAGCTAAAACTCGTCCAAACAAGCTCCTCCCACTTTACTCCCCACAACACTATCAAAATTAAAGAAAATAAGGAAAAATAAGGAAAAATCGCGTTTTTCTAAGCCTATTTACCCCTTCTCTAGCCCTTATCAGCCTCCTAACCAGGTCCAGATGGCCACGGGAAACTGTACACGAAGCGGTAATAAAGAGAGGGAAAAAATAAGGGGGAAGAAAGAAAGGGGGGGGGGAGAAAGAGGAAAAATCGCGTGTCTAAGTTTTTTTTTAAGTCCGGGAAGGTTTATAGATAGGCTCCCACAGCCGGAGCCTCTACATTTTCTCCGAATTATATGTGGTGTCCCCCTCGAATACAAACTGAAGAATGGCTATCCCAGCCCGTCATCCCTACTCTCCGTGGAGAAAAAATTCAAAATATGCACTATCGCCTTTATATAGCGCCTCCTACAGGGAATCTCTAGGCACAAGCTACCCCTAGAAAAATAGAGCTACCAAAACTACATGTCAATGGCCACATGAGATTACCCCAGCCCTGCAACTCTTACAGATATAAGGCGCCGAAATCGCCCTTATTGACAGATTTCCCAAGTTCGGCTGTCAATTAGGCACTTTTAATGGAAATTTGTTATTCTACGACCTTCTCTCTAAGAATCATATTTTCAGAGATCTGTCGAATAAAACAAACCACAGCCCCGTAGCTGTAATATTCGCAGAGTTACTAGCCCCCCAACATGCAAGCTCAGGCCATAAAATTGGCTCCCCCAAAGTTGCTCCGTAATTCCCCCAAAAATCACGTTAGACACCTGTCTCATACTTATACATTACATATTTTTTCCAGCTTCTTAGAAGCAATACACATTGATATAGCGCAATCGCTCCTCACTCTTGGCCTCGGCGCAAAATTTGGTCAAAATATTGAGGTTTTCGGATTGGCCGCAAACTTCACTCATAGTGGTTCTTGGTCCCGGTCTTTACGAAAATCCTATTTATTTTGCACTAGAGAGTCTTACAGTAAAGCTAAAGTGAGATAGAAGTAGCTGTGCCTGCACTTTTCCCCTACCTGTTGCGAAAATTGTCTGCAAATTTTTGTGAGTTGAAAACTTTGTGAACACCTCTATCGGACCATGCTTAGCACAGATCTTTATTTGAATTGTTCGTCAGATTATGATGTTACAAAATCGCCTTCTCATGAATTCTCTTTCAAATTCGAAAGTCGTGTAATTTGGCAGATATTCTATCCTACAATGTGCCACCAGCAGCAAAACAATCTAAGAAATGTTGTTAGCACGTCGAGTACAATACCGCTCACAGAATGTGCAAAATTTCCCTGAATATCGCAAAATTCCGAAAATTCCGCGAAATTCCTGGAATTTCGCGAAACTTCGCGAACTTTCAGGAGTTTCGCGAAATTCCGGAAAGTTCGCGGAATTTTCGGAATTTCGCGACATTCACGGAAATTTTGCAAGCTATGTGAGTGGTATTGTAGAATGCAAGAAGATGCCCAACGATTGTTACAAGAGCGCAACGATACCAGTGTGGAAGAACAAGGGGGATATAACAGACTGCTCTACATACAATACCGCTCATAATTCGTCAAAAAAGTCGCCGGACTGCGGCGGAGTGCGCTAGAGTGCGGCGGAGTGTGGCGGAGTGCAGCGGAGTGCGCTAGAGTGCGTCGGAGTGTGGCGGACTGCGGCGGAGTGCGCTAGAGTGCGGCGGAGTGTGGCGGAGTGCAGCGGAGTGCGCTAGAGTGCGGCGGAGTGTGGCGGAGTGCGGCGGAGTGCGCTAGAGTGCGGCGGAGTGTGGCGGAGTGCGGCGGAGTGCGCTAGAGTGCGGCGAAGTGTGGCGGAGTGCGGCGCACTCCGGCGACTTTTTTGACGAATTATGAGCGGTATTGTATATGGAGTGAGTGAAAGGAAATATACATATATTAGGTGTATAATAACATCAAAAGTGGGCGGGGCTTACAGTTCACAGCTCAACAGCGATAAAATCGATATTTTGAAGTTAGAGAACTATCAAAACCTCAAAGATCGTCAAAAATCGATAAAGTCGGTGTTCTGGAGGTTGCAAAATTCCCAAAAATTGTCAAAAATCGATAAAATCGACATTTTGGAAATTGCGAAATCCCGAAAATCGGCGAAAATCGATATTCTAATGGTTGCAAAATTCCCAAAAATTGTCAAAAATCGATAAAATCGATATTCTGAAGGTTGCAAAATTCCCAAAAATTGTCAAAAATCGATAAATCCGATGTTTCTCAAACTCCAAAACCTCAAAAATCGTTAAAATCGATATTCTGAAAATTGCGAAATTCCGAAATTCGATAAAATCGGAGATTTGGAGAATTTGGAGATTTCGCAACCTCAAAAACTTTGATTTTGCCAGTTTTGAAGATTCACACACCCACCTTCAAACCCCAAGGCTCCATTCACTTCACTAGACTCCGCCCTTAACCGCAAGCCCCGCTCCCTTTTCCTCCCAACTCTACAAATTGAGCGAAAAACTAAGCGAAAAATTTGAAAAAGTGCGGAACAACCTCACTTCCAGTGCTATTATGCAGCTAAAACTCGTCCAAACAAGCTCCTCCCACTTTACTCCCCACAACACTATCAAAATTAAAGAAAATAAGGAAAAATAAGGAAAAATCGCGTTTTTCTAAGCCTATTTACCCCTTCTCTAGCCCTTATCAGCCTCCTAACCAGGTCCAGATGGCCACGGGAAACTGTACACGAAGCGGTAATAAAGAGAGGGAAAAAATAAGGGGGAAGAAAGAAAGGGGGGGGGGAGAAAGAGGAAAAATCGCGTGTCTAAGTTTTTTTTTAAGTCCGGGAAGGTTTATAGATAGGCTCCCACAGCCGGAGCCTCTACATTTTCTCCGAATTATATGTGGTGTCCCCCTCGAATACAAACTGAAAGAATGGCTATCCCAGCCCGTCATCCCTACTCTCCGTGGAGAAAAAATTCAAAATATGCACTATCGCCTTTATATAGCGCCTCCTACAGGGAATCTCTAGGCACAAGCTACCCCTAGAAAAATAGAGCTACCAAAACTACATGTCAATGGCCACATGAGATTACCCCAGCCCTGCAACTCTTACAGATATAAGGCGCCGAAATCGCCCTTATTGACAGATTTCCCAAGTTCGGCTGTCAATTAGGCACTTTTAATGGAAATTTGTTATTCTACGACCTTCTCTCTAAGAATCATATTTTCAGAGATCTGTCGAATAAAACAAACCACAGCCCCGTAGCTGTAATATTCGCAGAGTTACTAGCCCCCCAACATGCAAGCTCAGGCCATAAAATTGGCTCCCCCAAAGTTGCTCCGTAATTCCCCCAAAAATCACGTTAGACACCTGTCTCATACTTATACATTACATATTTTTTCCAGCTTCTTAGAAGCAATACACATTGATATAGCGCAATCGCTCCTCACTCTTGGCCTCGGCGCAAAATTTGGTCAAAATATTGAGGTTTTCGGATTGGCCGCAAACTTCACTCATAGTGGTTCTTGGTCCCGGTCTTTACGAAAATCCTATTTATTTTGCACTAGAGAGTCTTACAGTAAAGCTAAAGTGAGATAGAAGTAGCTGTGCCTGCACTTTTCCCCTACCTGTTGCGAAAATTGTCTGCAAATTTTTGTGAGTTGAAAACTTTGTGAACACCTCTATCGGACCATGCTTAGCACAGATCTTTATTTGAATTGTTCGTCAGATTATGATGTTACAAAATCGCCTTCTCATGAATTCTCTTTCAAATTCGAAAGTCGTGTAATTTGGCAGATATTCTATCCTACAATGTGCCACCAGCAGCAAAACAATCTAAGAAATGTTGTTAGCACGTCGAGTACAATACCGCTCACAGAATGTGCAAAATTTCCCTGAATATCGCAAAATTCCGAAAATTCCGCGAAATTCCTGGAATTTCGCGAAACTTCGCGAACTTTCAGGAGTTTCGCGAAATTCCGGAAAGTTCGCGGAATTTTCGGAATTTCGCGACATTCACGGAAATTTTGCAAGCTATGTGAGTGGTATTGTAGAATGCAAGAAGATGCCCAACGATTGTTACAAGAGCGCAACGATACCAGTGTGGAAGAACAAGGGGGATATAACAGACTGCTCTACATACAATACCGCTCATAATTCGTCAAAAAAGTCGCCGGACTGCGGCGGAGTGCGCTAGAGTGCGGCGGAGTGTGGCGGAGTGCAGCGGAGTGCGCTAGAGTGCGTCGGAGTGTGGCGGACTGCGGCGGAGTGCGCTAGAGTGCGGCGGAGTGTGGCGGAGTGCAGCGGAGTGCGCTAGAGTGCGGCGGAGTGTGGCGGAGTGCGGCGGAGTGCGCTAGAGTGCGGCGGAGTGTGGCGGAGTGCGGCGGAGTGCGCTAGAGTGCGGCGAAGTGTGGCGGAGTGCGGCGCACTCCGGCGACTTTTTTGACGAATTATGAGCGGTATTGTATATGGAGTGAGTGAAAGGAAATATACATATATTAGGTGTATAATAACATCAAAAGTGGGCGGGGCTTACAGTTCACAGCTCAACAGCGATAAAATCGATATTTTGAAGTTAGAGAACTATCAAAACCTCAAAAATCGTCAAAAATCGATAAAGTCGGTGTTCTGGAGGTTGCAAAATTCCCAAAAATTGTCAAAAATCGATAAAATCGACATTTTGGAAATTGCGAAATCCCGAAAATCGGCGAAAATCGATATTCTAATGGTTGCAAAATTCCCAAAAATTGTCAAAAATCGATAAAATCGATATTCTGAAGGTTGCAAAATTCCCAAAAATTGTCAAAAATCGATAAATCCGATGTTTCTCAAACTCCAAAACCTCAAAAATCGTTAAAATCGATATTCTGAAAATTGCGAAATTCCGAAATTCGATAAAATCGGAGATTTGGAGAATTTGGAGATTTCGCAACCTCAAAAACTTTGATTTTGCCAGTTTTGAAGATTCACACACCCACCTTCAAACCCCAAGGCTCCATTCACTTCACTAGACTCCGCCCTTAACCGCAAGCCCCGCTCCCTTTTCCTCCCAACTCTACAAATTGAGCGAAAAACTAAGCGAAAAATTTGAAAAAGTGCGGAACAACCTCACTTCCAGTGCTATTATGCAGCTAAAACTCGTCCAAACAAGCTCCTCCCACTTTACTCCCCACAACACTATCAAAATTAAAGAAAATAAGGAAAAATAAGGAAAAATCGCGTTTTTCTAAGCCTATTTACCCCTTCTCTAGCCCTTATCAGCCTCCTAACCAGGTCCAGATGGCCACGGGAAACTGTACACGAAGCGGTAATAAAGAGAGGGAAAAAATAAGGGGGAAGAAAGAAAGGGGGGGGGGGGAGAAAGAGGAAAAATCGCGTGTCTAAGTTTTTTTTTAAGTCCGGGAAGGTTTATAGATAGGCTCCCACAGCCGGAGCCTCTACATTTTCTCCGAATTATATGTGGTGTCCCCCTCGAATACAAACTGAAGAATGGCTATCCCAGCCCGTCATCCCTACTCTCCGTGGAGAAAAAATTCAAAATATGCACTATCGCCTTTATATAGCGCCTCCTACAGGGAATCTCTAGGCACAAGCTACCCCTAGAAAAATAGAGCTACCAAAACTACATGTCAATGGCCACATGAGATTACCCCAGCCCTGCAACTCTTACAGATATAAGGCGCCGAAATCGCCCTTATTGACAGATTTCCCAAGTTCGGCTGTCAATTAGGCACTTTTAATGGAAATTTGTTATTCTACGACCTTCTCTCTAAGAATCATATTTTCAGAGATCTGTCGAATAAAACAAACCACAGCCCCGTAGCTGTAATATTCGCAGAGTTACTAGCCCCCCAACATGCAAGCTCAGGCCATAAAATTGGCTCCCCCAAAGTTGCTCCATAATTCCCCCAAAAATCACGTTAGACACCTGTCTCATACTTATACATTACATATTTTTTCCAGCTTCTTAGAAGCAATACACATTGATATAGCGCAATCGCTCCTCACTCTTGGCCTCGGCGCAAAATTTGGTCAAAATATTGAGGTTTTCGGATTGGCCGCAAACTTCACTCATAGTGGTTCTTGGTCCCGGTCTTTACGAAAATCCTATTTATTTTGCACTAGAGAGTCTTACAGTAAAGCTAAAGTGAGATAGAAGTAGCTGTGCCTGCACTTTTCCCCTACCTGTTGCGAAAATTGTCTGCAAATTTTTGTGAGTTGAAAACTTTGTGAACACCTCTATCGGACCATGCTTAGCACAGATCTTTATTTGAATTGTTCGTCAGATTATGATGTTACAAAATCGCCTTCTCATGAATTCTCTTTCAAATTCGAAAGTCGTGTAATTTGGCAGATATTCTATCCTACAATGTGCCACCAGCAGCAAAACAATCTAAGAAATGTTGTTAGCACGTCGAGTACAATACCGCTCACAGAATGTGCAAAATTTCCCTGAATATCGCAAAATTCCGAAAATTCCGCGAAATTCCTGGAATTTCGCGAAACTTCGCGAACTTTCAGGAGTTTCGCGAAATTCCGGAAAGTTCGCGGAATTTTCGGAATTTCGCGACATTCACGGAAATTTTGCAAGCTATGTGAGTGGTATTGTAGAATGCAAGAAGATGCCCAACGATTGTTACAAGAGCGCAACGATACCAGTGTGGAAGAACAAGGGGGATATAACAGACTGCTCTACATACAATACCGCTCATAATTCGTCAAAAAAGTCGCCGGACTGCGGCGGAGTGCGCTAGAGTGCGGCGGAGTGTGGCGGAGTGCAGCGGAGTGCGCTAGAGTGCGTCGGAGTGTGGCGGAGTGTGGCGCAGTGCGCCGGAGTGCGTCGGAGTGTGGCGGACTGCGGCGGAGTGCGCTAGAGTGCGGCGGAGTGTGGCGGAGTGCGGCGGAGTGCGCTAGAGTGCGGCGGAGTGTGGCGGAGTGCGCCGCACTCCGGCGACTTTTTTGACGAATTATGAGCGGTATTGTAGTTCACATAGTTTCTCTAAGCATTGCAGTGTGATATCATGGCCTTGAAGATTTATCTATCGAAATATATCATCTTCCGACGATGTGGTTCACTGTTATCCTTCGTCTGTCCGGTACTAGTTGATTCACACTCACCGCTATAGTTTTGAGAAGAAGAGGAGGTACAACAACCGCACTACCTATTTCTAAATCTGTTCGTGCATCAACGTTGTCTCATGTCAAGGTACATAAAGTCAACCTGACAGCTTCAGAACCTCATTCTCGTTTTACAGCATAGCAAATTTTGAAATTTGTAACTCATGTGCAAAGAAAAGGCTTTGCCAACACATTTGTTTTTATCCCTCTTTTATACTGGCGAAGGCTAACATGCGGA
The DNA here is from genome assembly GCA_958299035.1 of Cylicocyclus nassatus. Classification (NCBI taxonomy): domain Eukaryota; kingdom Metazoa; phylum Nematoda; class Chromadorea; order Rhabditida; family Strongylidae; genus Cylicocyclus; species Cylicocyclus nassatus. Next base: position 37,433,856 of record CATQJL010000223.1, on the reverse strand, counting down.
CATTGAGCAATCTCTTGAATACTCTTCCAGCATGTGTCACTCTAGCAAGGCAATAAGAAAAGTATAGATCGCACGAAGATGTGTCATTTAAGCAATAAGACATTCATATGCATATCAGATGCATGAAAAGGAATCTTCGAGTTTGTAACTACAATTGTCCCGCCGCGAGTAACTGTCAGACACAGCAGGGGTATTGCAGCAAAAGGTGCAACGGCTGCGAAATCTGTTCTGTTTGTTGATCAAAACAAGAAATCTCTACATGTGGAAAAAAACAGGCTGTCCCATTACTGTACGACCATTCTAATACTAAGAACTTGACTAAGTTCCGAATAGGTGCTAGATCGGGATTGTAATAAAAAAGATGCAGAAGAATAGAATCGCAAACCTTGTCAACATCTTTTTCTTTCCACTTTCGATTGAATTCATCCAAGATTGGTTTCAGTATCTTCTCGGCTTCTATAAAAGTGATCGTTTACAGTCGTATGTCACAATACCATTGAGTGTGTGTGTGTGTGTGTGTGTGTGTGTGTGTGTGTGTGTGTGTGTGTGTGTGTGTGTGTGTGTGTGTGTGTGTGTGTGTGTGTGTGTTAGCTATTTCCAGCCGAGCTTTCTACCGAACTTTCGCATGACAGGCGTATTTCCATGTACACCCATTGAGAGCAGAACCGGCATGACCAAATGCGTGGCTTCCAAATTCATAAGACTTTTAATCCATAGAATATACCCACTTTTTTGCAAAACAGGCAAGGGTAGCCATATGCATAAATCGTTTATTCCTTTTCTTGTTGATAGAATGAAAGAAAGTGCTTGAGAACATGCACAGATTATATTTTCATAAAAGCTACAAAATAATCGACCCATCAATCGCTTCACTTGCGTTTGTTACTCTACTAGTAGATGAGAAACCGTTTTTTTAGGCGGTGGTCTCTAGCGCCATGCTTATGAATTGTTGCAACAAGTCACGCGCGCGGCAAATTTTTCACTCCTCTCCTTTGCTTAGGCAAAATGCGCTGCAGGGTGTGTCGTGTGCGGCGATTGTCGTGAGAGCATTAGGGTCATGTGAGTCATCTTACACCTTGGTAAGTTTTATCGGTCTAAGAACGTTCTCACATTACAGTATATGTGATAAGTAGTTTGGACCAGCGTACTCATCACTAAGATTTTGCACACATCTTATATATAAAGCTGAATGTCTGTTTGTCTGTATGTCTGTCTGTCTGTATGTCTGTACGTATGTTCCGAATAGAAAATTTCATTTCTGAACCGATCCGGACCAAACTTGGCACACATACACTTCGGGCCCCGGCGGGTGTCACAGGCTACTTTTAGTCATCGATCGATATCGATTTTATCGATTTTTTTGCTGAGTTCACCTACGGGGCTGGGAGTTGGCACAGGGGGGGTAATCGAGCATGGGGATTCCGAATACAATATTGGTTTTCAGGATTGTCGATTACTTTTATCGATTTTATCGATTTTTTTGCAAAGTTTGAGCTACGGGGCTGGGAGTTCGCACAGGGGGGTAATCGAGCATGGGGATTCCGAATACAGAATTAGTTTTCAAGATCGTCCATTACTTTTATCGATTTTACCGATTTTTTTGCAAAGTTTGAGCTACGGGGCTGGGAGTTGGCACAGGGGGGTAATCGAGCATGCTGATAATCCCCAAGGGGGTGATCAGCATGCTCGATTACCCCCTGTGCCAAATTCCAGTCCCCTAGCTCAAATTTTCAAAAAATCGGTAAAATCGATAAAAGTAATGGACGATCCTGAAAACTAATATTGTGTTCGTAATCAGCATGCTCGATTACCCCCTGTGCAAAATCCCAGCCTCGCATGTCAAAATTTACAAAAAATCGATAAAATCAATAAAAGTAATCGATAATTCTGAAAACTAATATTGTATTCGGAATCCCCATGCTCACTTCCCCCTGTGCCAACTCCTAGCCCTGTAGGTGAATTCTGCTAATAAAACCGATAAAAATCGGTAAAATCGACATCGATCGATAACGAAAAGTGGACTATGACACCCGCCGGGGCCCGAAGTGTATGTGTGCAAAGTTTGGTCCGGATACGGCGGAGCCGGGTAAGCCAGCTAGTTTCCTATATTAGGAGCAGGATCACAAATGCAGGCAGTGCCAAGTTTTCTCCATGAGCAGGATTACTTTGACTTTCAAAAAAAAAAACGGTGCGAGCCTCTGCGAAGCAGTTTGTTTTATTTATAAACTTTATGAGAAAGTTGAAATCTTTTCATTTTGTTGTGGCTGCGCATTTATCGGCTCTAGTTTGTAAAGCATTCTGAAAGATGTTACAATGAAAGACAAACTCACCCTCAGCAGATCCCATGGCTGGCCCTTTGAAATGTAGTTTCCCTATTTTATAGAGGCAGCGATCACCAAACATAAGAGTCTTACGCGTGCAAAATTAATGGGAACCGCTTTTTTTATGAAATCTGCTGCGAGCAGAGAATATATCAATATGGAACGATCATATGGAAGAAAAAGTGAACTTTGCAGGAAGAAAGGAAAGTGCATTGATTGAGAGAGCTGGAGCTCCATCGCTAAGGACTAGTCTTCTCATCTGCAGTATCATCACACACACACACACACACACACACACACACACACACACACACACACACACACACACACACACACACACACACACACACACACACACACACACACACACACACACACACACACACACACACACACACACACACACACACACACACACACACACACACACACACACACACACACACACACACACACACACACACACACACACACACACACACACACACACACACACACTTTAATGGTATTGTGACATACGACTGTAAACGATCACTTTTATAGAAGCCGAGAAGATACTGAAACCAATCTTGGATGAATTCAATCGAAAGTGGAAAGAAAAAGATGTTGACAAGGTTTGCGATTCTATTCTTCTGCATCTTTTTTATTACAATCCCGATCTAGCACCTATTCGGAACTTAGTCACGTTCTTAGTATTAAAATGGTCGTACAGTAATGGGACAGCCTGTTTTTTTCCACATGTAGAGATTTCTTGTTTTGATCAACAAACAGAACAGATTTCGCAGCCGTTGCACCTTTTGCTGCAATACCCCTGCTGTGTCTGACAGTTACTCGCGGCGGGACAATTGTAGCTACAAACTCGAAGATTCCTTTTCATGCATCTGATATGCATATGAATGTCTTATTGCTTAAATGACACATCTTCGTGCGATCTATACTTTTCTTATTGCCTTGCTAGAGTGACACATGCTGGAAGAGTATTCAAGAGATTGCTCAATGTCCGCATGTTAGCCTTCGCCAGTATAAAAGAGGGATAAAAACAAATGTGTTGGCAAAGCCTTTTCTTTGCACATGAGTTACAAATTTCAAAATTTGCTATGCTGTAAAACGAGAATGAGGTTCTGAAGCTGTCAGGTTGACTTTATGTACCTTGACATGAGACAACGTTGATGCACGAACAGATTTAGAAATAGGTAGTGCGGTTGTTGTACCTCCTTTTCTTCTCAAAACTATAGCGGTGAGTGTGAATCAACTAGTACCGGACAGACGAAGGATAACAGTGAACCACATCGTCGGAAGATGATATATTTCGATAGATAAATCTTCAAGGCCATGATATCACACTGCAATGCTTAGAGAAACTATGTGAACTATACTCTAGTACATACACATAAAATGTGATATCAACACCTAAGGTGGAGATGTACGGCAACCTCAACGACTCATCATCGAGAAAGAGTCGCAACTCGAAACAATTCGTAACGTAGCACTCTCTTGGCTTTATGCAGCACACAGTATCCGAGGATGCTTCAAATAAAAAAGAACAGAAAGACGCTTTGCCTTTTCTTAGATTTTCAGGAATCTAATTATCACCCATCAGCCTAAAGTCTGTATATATCTGTTTAGCGTGACACTTCTCAATCCTATTGCAACAGAGATCTTCCATAATCGAAAAAATCATTAAAAAGGTGAACGATTTGGTTTGTGAGAAAACATAATAGTCGCAAGCAGATTGTGTTGATCGATTAAACATAGAGTTGAGGAAGCATTGGGTTATTCCATGCTCCCTCCAGGTACATAGTTGCTTGCGTGAAGACACGTATGTTTTGTCGTGTGAACCCACGATTTCCCTGTTGGACACGGCAGGGTACAGGGGCAAAAAGTGCAACGACTGTGAAATCTGTTCTGTGACCAACAATGGCGGGCTGCAACTCAACCTTAACTTACATAAGCGGCCTTCGCCTATCGTTCTGGTAACGTGCTACGGCTACTTTCTCATAACCCTTGGCGTGGCGCTTCGAAGAACTCGAACAGGTTTTTTGCACATCTTTCTGTCTTGCGCTGCTATACCGTAAAGTCATGATGCAAATGACAAACCGTCGGAAAAGCTCTTCAAGCTTTCTCGAACGGTGTTTTGAGCATTCGAAACTTCTCTTTGTTTTTAGGTAAAAAAAGGCAAAGAAACTTGGAATTTGTGATTTTTTTGGCGCGACAAAAGGCCAAAGAAATCATATTCTAGTTTATATGTTTTAAAAACTTATGAAAGTTAAACTTCATATGGACAGAGCACAAGGTGATCTATATGACAGAAATCTTGCGCTCAATTGTAGCAATGCTCAATTATAATTGAATTACATTATAAATGTCTTAGTTGACTTTCGGTCTCGAAACGGCTAATAATCATATGTCCTGAATCAAAGCGCTGACAGCAACGAACTGTATAGGTTGAACGTTTGTACTCTCACCTATTACAGCGATGGTGCATTGAATGGTCTCACTTGCTTGACTGCGATAGAGATACAGATACTGCCCAAGGTTCAGAATTTGTCGAAGTGACTGACCTCGCATTTCAGCGAGTTTAAAAATTATTTAAACATATACATAGCCTTATGGTCTTG
>CATQJL010000223.1:37390263-37428894 GCA_958299035.1 Cylicocyclus nassatus | reverse complement strand
ACACACACACAGACACACACACACACACACACACACCACACACACACACACACACACACACACACACACACACACACACACACACACACACCAGGGCCCGGCAGGAGGTGGCATTTCAGGATTTTGAAAACGATATCCCCTTTGAAGTCAAAATTTCTTACGACTTCCCTTTTGACCCTATTTTTGGCCCCCGTAAGTCCCTGACAGTCCCGAAGTGCAAGCTGGTTGGCATGCAATGAACTCGTGACAGCTGTCTTGTCGCGATTCAATCGCGACGATCAAATCGCGTAAACTCTGTCGAGTAAGGGATCGTCCAGACCAGAAACACATTGAAAATATGGGTCTCGCTGATCCACAAAAATATTGGAGGCAATGAAGGAAAACACACAAAGAAAAAGCAAAAAATTACAACTGTACAAAAACGAATGCAAAAATTCGATGTCATGTAACATATTTGCATAAATGCACCATTCCACCTGCCTGAGATAGTCCGAATGAGCCGCAAATTGGTGACCTAAGTGCGATGTGCTGTAGTCGAAAATTCTGACATCATGTCATCTGAGCCGAACAATCCAATTTCTGCGTGAAATAAACTTGGCAGCGCGCACTGGCAAATCACATATCTGAAGAATGCGCAAGATACTGGATTGAAACATAGTAAGCAACATAAGGCCCCAGCCAGACTTCAGCTGAACAGCCTAGAACCGCTCAAAAACACCAAAGGCCCCTTTTCACGACGCATATGTACAAGAACACCTGGCAACGCTTAACTATTTGCGGGATAGGAACACATTCTTGGATGAGCTATCTTGAGCGAAGTCTGGCCGGGGCCTAACATACAAAAATACATGAAAATTCAAAAAAAAATAAACCTACTTTGAAAGATTTCAGAAGCAGCTGACTCTCGTAATTCCATATCTGAACGCTTCCACTGTAAAGAGCTGCCAATAGCCACGTTTCCGTGGGATGAAGGTCCACCGACTTTACTCGAGTCGATCTTGTCAAAAACATTTCCTCAACTTTTAATAACAGCATGCCTGCAACAACCAGAATAAAGAAAAACGACGAAAACAAACGACCCAAAAGAGCGAAAGTGCGGAGAACGACCACAATGCGAAAACTGAAGAAACACAATCACAAAAACAACTTTTTGTATAGAATCACGACCAAATATGATCTCTGGCACTTCTGAGCCCTTGTAGGGCTCGTCGAAGAAGCAATCCATTTAAAAATTGCGAAGATTGCTTCAATCAGCGATCACTAATTGAGCAAAAAGTCAAATTTTCGGAGTTTCCGCGTCGTCCGTGCAAGGTGCACCGATTGCGATTGGAGCGCGCTTTCTGAGGCCGATCATAACGCTGTGAACCCTATTTGGGGCTGTATCGAAGCGGTACCTTGATGGTTTTGGAAGCGGATTTGAACATATAGTAATACTCTCGACCTAGTCCACATTTATGTAAAGAAATCTGGGAAATTATGTGAAGGGAAGCAGGGAGCCACCCCAGGTGGCTCCCAGGTGGCGCGGGAGCCACCTAATTTCGAAAAACACTTACCATTTTTCAAATTCACATAAGTTTCTCATAATTCTTCATACTTTTTTTGTGCTCATGGTCCTCCAACTACACAACAAATTTGGTGCCATATCGTTACTTGTGCATTGAAAACGAGCCTATTTTGTTATTTTCCTTTCACAAGAATTGCGATTTGAATTCCCGCCTGCGGGCAGGCTAGCGATCGGAGCACAGAATCTTCACATTGCTGGAATCTAAGTTCATAGGACAGTAGCATCAACAAGGAATGTTGAATAAAGAATGACATGTGCATTGTTTATCGGTAAACAAAAGGGATGTCGTATTTTGGGATTCGGGGCTCCGCCCCGGACCCCAAAATACGACCTCCCCTTTGCTTTTTCGGGCCAAAAACGATATCCAGCTTGTGAAAGCGCCACCCCCGCCGGGCCCTGACACACACACACACACACATACACACACACACACACACACATACACACACACACACACACACACACATGAATATACATGTTATCAAGCAATCATAAAATGAATATATCATCATAAAAAGATAAACATCCCTAAAAGTAAGATTTCAACTAAACTTCATACGAATTGTCCAGAAAGTACTTCAATGTGGATGACTTCGATAACCAAACAGAACAGAAATCTACACAAATCTTACTAAATGACGATAAAACAGACCTAAAAGCCAAAATAAGAATTTACCATTTCTCAAGTTTCATGTTGCACTCAATGACAAGTTTCGTGTCAGGACCAGTAAAGTAAGAAATATGCAACTACCTTCAAAAATACATCCTTTCCACACTAACACACTATATGTTAAGTTTTGTGAATATAATCCATACATCATCACATTGCCTCACTCACACTTATTCGCAAACACACATACACATACAAACATACACACATACATACACACACACACACCATATACACACATAAATATATACCCCATAAAAGACAATCACAAAATGAATAGATTATCATACATAAAAATAGACATTCTAAGTTTAAATCAGACATATGCGGATTGTCATAGAGTACTTCAATATGGATGATTCTTATAACAAAATAGAACAGAAACCTACACAAATTCTTACTAAAGGACGATAAATCAGCTCTAGAAAGCCATAATGTGAATTTATGATTTCACAAGACTTATGCAACATACAATGATTAGTTTCGTGCCAGGACCACGAATATGGAAATATGGAACACCCTTTAGACTATACGTTTTTTGAACTAAACCACATTTATGTTATGTTTTGTATAGGTAATTCCTACATCATACATATATACATATGTTTTTAACATTGTTTCTAACCTAACTATATACTATCCTTTATACACATTGTATTATAAGTAAATATATATGTATATTTACACTCACATTTACAACACATACATACGCACACTCACAGCACACAACACACACACACACACACACACACACATACACACACACACACACACACGCACACACACACACACACATACATACACATATGTATACAAATAAAAAAATAAAAAGTTGTAAAATCACAAGAATACAACAAGCAAAAATTACCATTTCATATATTAAACAATCAAACATAATACGTAAACACAGCAAAATACTTTGAATTAGATAGTGTACAAAAAAAATATAGAGCAGTCTACACAAATCTCAGTCAAACAAGATAAGGCAGTTCATATTGTCAAAATGATATTTATGGTTTCCCAAAATTCATTTAATACTCACTTATTGATTTCGTGTAGGGACCTTTTATATAAGAATATTTAACAACCTTTGAAGATGTACAATTACTATCTACTATCCAAACATGTATACACATGTAGTATGTAAAACTCACAAAATAGACATATATGAGTATTAAGAATATAGTTACACACCTGTCAATACAAAATTTAAAGAAATTTATGGTACACACATATACGTGTACATACATATATGCATTTGTATGGGTATGTGGTACGTATATGTGTATATAAGAGTGTATATATGTGTATGAATATGTATGGATTTACATGTGTATATATATACGTGTATACATACATGATGTACAACTCTATTCTCAATTTACATCATACCTCCATTTACAAATATTCCTATACATTTTCCTATATAAACCAGGTAATATGGCGATATGATACTTAAGGTCTATAAAATATCATACAAAGTTGTCACTTTGTTTACCTTACTTCTCCTTTACATATTTATATTATCCATGCACTTTCCTACAAGGTTAGTATTCTTCATAAGGGTTATCTTGGTAATTTTAGTCCTTTACATATTCCTAACAATTCTTTGAAAAGAGGGCCATACCTCTTGTTCTAAAAAAATAGGGGGGCATTTGACGGGTTACACCAGCTCAGATAATCGCCGGGGGCAGGCGGCCATGCGATTTATGGGCGGGCGGGCACCGGAAAAATAGTTCGCTGATTTCTTGCAGTCCGCTTGCAGATATTTGGAAGAATTTTAACGAAATTTTGGACGAATGCTTGGGAAACAATCGCGGTTTCCTTATAGATTGGTGCGGCGCAGTGGCCGCATTCTCGCGGAGTTTCCGCGAGAACATGCAAAATTTTAGGGGGCCGCACGGTGCTTTGTGGAGGACCGCGCAGCCCCCAGGTACTTTCCGCTGAGAGAAAGTACCTCAAACTTGAGTAATTAAACCAACGGTGACACCTCTGCCACGCAGAGTCTTACCTGTGCTCGACGTACGCCCGAAACTGCTTAAAAAGAGTCCGAGCGCCTGCTGAGGATTTGACCAGCGCTTGCTGAAAGAGATTATTTGACGAGCGCCCGCAGAAAACTCTGTATTCTGCCCCGCTAGCAAGACCTTCGACAGTAAAGGAGGTACCGCCCGCTGAAGGTTTGGCTACGCCCCAAAATTCTGCTGACCGCCTGCAGAAAAGCGCGAGTTTGCGGACCGCCTGCCCCCCGCGATTATCTGAGAGTAGGGGTAGGTTATGGGGGTGTGCTTCTACGACCCCATTTGCCCCGTTTATTACTTTTAAACATTTCTCAAATCATTCTTTGAAACACCAACTAGGTTCGCCGTATTCCTTGCAGCAGCCCTGCTAAAATACTATCCCCCTGGCTACATTTCGGTGTAGGCCTGCCCCTTGTAGTCCTTTTTTCTTGGTCTGCAAAAACTATAAATTACGATGCCAGTTGCTATTTCAGGTACACTTCTTTCCATAAGAGTAAGGTAAACAATTGCTTTGAACTAGATAATTTCGGAAATAATAATATAGCAACTAAATGTTCTCCCAATTGTTCCATTTGTAACATAACTAAGCAAGATTCTTATATAATTAGTCATTCTACTAAACTGAAGATTAAAACATATCTAAATACTAATGCTTCTTGTCTAAGTAAAAATGTAATATACTGTATTACCTGTACCGATTGTGGTATACAATACGTGGGATTAACCACTCGCAAACTAAAAAATAGAGCTAGGGAGCATTTATATCATATGAATAAAAATGATATTGACAACTATTTATACAACCATTTTAAATATAATTGTACTAATAGAAAAGTCACATTCACAATATTAGACAACAGTGATTGCAATAATGATAAAACCATTCTCACAGAAAAAGAGCTTTTTTGGATTAAACTCCTAAATACTGCATACCCATTGGGCTTGAACGATAACATAAAGGGATATGGCAATATATCAAACATAGAAAATCCAATAGAATATAAAAGTAATCACCCATATTATTGTTTTAGCATAGTTAAAGACAGACATAGAAGTAATAGACATAATAAAAATAAAAACCATAAAAATGTTGCTGACTTTTTGAATGAAATCAATACATTAAATTCAATAGAATCGATATACAGATATGTCTCATCTTGTAAAAAATCTTTTTTAAATCAAATTATTCATCTATTAGGTCGTTTCGAAAGTTCTTTCCGTTTTTTTCAACCTATCACAAAAATGCGTGGAATGAAGATAGGGAAACGCTTCAGGCACTTCCGACGCAGCTTTTCTTCCTCTTTTTAAATGTCATACCCCTGTGCGGCTTGCTCTTATGATCAGTGAGATAATGGCCGAAATTTCGGACCTATGGTTTTTACCATGTCCATCTTTGGCAATTTTTCACTATCTTCTTTTTTGACTTTTGAAAAAGCTTTGATAGCAGTCGGATAGAGTAAACAAAGTGCAATGCAATGCAATTTTTTGGCAATTTCAGCTGGCTTCTCATTATTTTTTGAGATAACTTTTTCAAAAGTCTTCACTTTTTCAGAATCACAAAACACATAAACGCTCTGAACATCAACAAATCTTCGGTTTTCGAAACTTTCAAAAGTCGTTTATGATTGTACACTATTTTTACAAAGTAAATGAGCGTTTACCGCTTCGAAATACAAGGTTTCGCATTTCACGGGCACATCATGAGGCGGGTTCAAAATCAGATTTATGGAAATTTTATCGCCAAACACCCCACAAACTAAGAAATAAAAGCACTCATCAGAAAGACGAGAAAAGCTGCAACGAATGACACCTTAGTTGTGCGCCGTTTTATGTTCTATGGCTTCTGGCATCCCCAAAAGTGGAATTTCATAGCATCAGAAAAATAATTCTAAAAATGTTTTGAGGCTAGCTATAGATGCCAAAAAATTGCATGATATTGCACTTTGTCTATTCTATCCGACTGCTATCAAAGCTTTTCCAAAAGTCAAAAAAGAAGATAGCGAAAAATTGCCAAAGTTAGACATGGTAAAAACCATGAGTACGAAATTTCGGCCATTATCTCACTGATCACAAGAGCAAGCGGCACAGGAATAGGACAGTTGAAAAGAGAAAGAAAAGCTGCGTCGGATAGTGCCTGAAGCGTTTCCCTTTCTTCGTTCCACGTGTTTTTATGATATGTTGAAAAAACGGAAAGAACTTTCGGAACGACCTAATATGTTACGACCATAATTTTTTAGAAAAAATCAGTGACAATAAAAGAGCCTTATTGCTTAGTATACTATGCAAATATTATTTTAGTTCAAAGAAAAATAATGATAACAAAAATCAGAACAAAAAATTTATTAATGTTAAAACTGCTTTTACACATAAAATACTAGACAATATTAATATTAGGTTGTTACATAAGTCTTGTTACACTTAACTTCTAACGGCGATAACTTATACACCTCATAGTCTTTGCAGGACTCCAAGGTACCATTCGATAGAGCAAAGCAAGCTCTACAAAATGGTCTGCAAAAGTTCGCACCAGCTCCGACCCACCGTAAGTTTGCACCCAAATCTGAGTCGCACTGAAATTCAAAAAATCGCGAAAAATTCATATCTTTGTTCAAACAAATCCTACGAATCTCCAACTTGCTCAAAAAAATTGCACACTATATCAAACACTCATATGTACTGTTGCTGTATTTTTTCCTTATCTAGAAATCGAGAAAAAGAATTTTTTTTAATTTTCACAAAAACGAAGCTATGCTGTTTCTATTCATGTAGCTGTATATTACGAGCTCTTAGAAGTATGACCGTAAATTTTCAGCTTCCCAGAAGCCCTAGTTTTCGAGAAATACCTAATTTAGCATTGAACACCCGAATGATTGAAGCTAAATTTGATATTTCTCGAAAACTAGGGCTTCTGGGAAGCTGAAAATTTACGGTCATACTTCTAAGAGCTTGTAGTATTATACAGCTACATGAACAGAAACAGCATAGCTTCATTTTTGTAAAAATCAAAAAAAAATTCTTTTTCTCGATTTCTAGATAAGGAAAAAATACAGCAACGGTACATATGAGTGTTTGATATAGTGTGCAATTTTTTTGAGCAAGTTGGAGATCCGTAGGATTTGTTTGAACAAAGATATGAATTTTTCGCGATTTTTTGAATTTCAGTACGACTCAGATTTTGGGTGCAAACTTACGGTGGGTCGGAGCTGGTGCGAACTTTTGCAGACCATTTTGTAGAGCTTTCTTTGCTCTATCGAATGGTACCTTGGAGTCCTGCAAAGACTATGAGGTGTATGACTTATCGCCGTTAGAATTTAAGTGTAACAAGACTTATGTAACAACCTAATATAAATAAAGTCATAAATAGTCAACATATAAAGAATATATTAGGTGTAGACCATAACAGTTACAAACCTATACGATTAATTTATAGTTACCCACCAGCAGTGGCGTACCCAGGATTTCGGCTCGGGGGGGGGGGCGCGACAAAAATTTTTTTTAATGAAGGTGCGTGGCGTCAGCCACGCACTTCGAAAAAATTTTTGGGGTGCGTCCCAAAATTTTTGCGGGTCCCCAACCCCTAAAATCTGGAAAAAGGGGGCGTGGCGTCAGCCACGCCCCCGAAAAAAATTTTTTTATAAAGCTAAAATGAATTTTTAAAAAATTTTAAAAATTATTTTAATTATTTACAAGTGCAGACAAGTCATTTTGTTGCGGCTTAGAGGGCTCAGCACCCCTAGTCGTAACAGTCCGACCGCCATACACAACCAATCCCTAGTCCTAGGACGTTACGCGTCCGGCACCGCTGGATCCACACGGCGCGTCCACTCGACGCGGTCACCAAAATAATACACCCGCACAGAACATGACTAGATTAAGTAAGTTTATATACCAAACAACAATAAAGTAGACAAATAACAAAGAAATACTACTAAACTACAGGCACCTAATCTACGGAAATAAATGAGAACAAATTACGGGACGAGCCGCGCGTCCCAGAATGCCGATGCATGAGAGAATTCACTCCAACTGTGAAGTTCTGGGTTCCTCCTCAGAGTCGACCGCAAGGAGGCCAAGTCCAGTGGAACGGCGCACTCACCAGCTCCACTCCCGCATGATGTTCATCTACAACTTTCGGACTTTCCTTGCGCCTACGCGCGACCAGTACACAAGACACAAAAGAAAAGCTCAACCGCTCAACCAAAAGTCCTCGAAAGCGGGAGCTGCTTGAAATGTAGCCGAGTGTGACAAGATAATCGATAATCACACGAAAGTCGAAGAAGAAGAGGCGGCGGCTGCTCTCTCGGCAGCCTTATATACCCCGCCGCTTGGCTACCTTCCAAGCTGGAGGTGGTCCTGCAGCAGCCTACAAAAGGCGCGACAGGCAAATGCGGCAAACAGCGCCCCCGGCCTCCTGTTCCGAGGAGCGCTCTGCATCGCGGAGCCGCGACACTCCCCCCCCCCCCCCCCCCCGAAACAGTGGCTTGAGCGTCCGATAAGGTGGTTACGTGATGACGCTGGCGACAACTGAGGGTACTACCATATGAGTTTTAGAAGTAAACGGTAAAAGAACGTATCCATCGGCAGCACCGGAAACGCGCGTAAAAGAAAACTAGTAATGAAACCCGTCCCGCGACGCGCTCAAACCAAAACCACAAAGGGCTAACTGCATTGACGCATAAAATAACTACCTACCCCTAAAGCGCTATCGGCTAAATAAATAAGTCACAGGTTAAAACAAATAAGACTAGATAAAATCAAAGCCAAAATCAAACTCGTCACGAGCGCCTCGCTCAAACTCAGATAGGTAGCTCAGCATTGAAAAAACAAACAAAAAGGTAATGAATTATAACTCTATACAAGTAGGCTACGAGCTGGTGCGACCGGATCCATCAAACCATTACAGCATACACAACGACGTAACCATTCCAACCATATGAGTTTGACATCGATTGTCCAGGAACCATTTGAACCATCGGGTTCAGTGCGCGTCCTCATGAACCGCGGACCATTCGAACCATCCAATCACATACATGTCTTCGCAAATTCTTGGACCACACTAAAAAGAACATACTTTACAAGGTCAACACTCTCGAGCTGGAAAAACACCAACTGCGCGTCTCACGCACAAGCTCGCTCCTACTAAATCGCGTGCGCTACGTGGAGGCTAAGATGTTCTAGCGCGCGCCTTACGAAAACTCCCAGGTGGAATTGGAGAATGGGTACTCTGATCCAACTACATGTACAAATCGTCCCCCCATACGTCTACCTTAAATACGATCGCAGTAACGCGTCTGCAAAAAGACGCCGCAATAAATGATCTACTACTAATTCTTACACGCCTATCCTCCTACACCGCCTACGATGATCGCCAACGCATTGAGTAGAGCCCCTCAAATGCTGTTTCTTCCCAAAAACACAAGACGGTTGACTATTTTCTCTATAGGACATGCTACGCGCGTCAACCTAAGCTCAATAAGTGGACACCAGTCCACCCTCCCGCACGACAAAGTAAAACTGGGGAGGTAAGGGGTCGACGGGTAGGCTTATGTTGCTTTACTCCAATGGTGATGTAGATTCGAGCGTCGGCGTCCTGAATCATCTATCGACGCGCCACAAAGGATGCTAGCAGAAGGATCCCGGCCATACTGCTCGTCGTAGATGTTGGGTGACTCTCGTTGTTGGACCTGAAATAAATAATAGCGCGCAGATGGTTCGCGCGACTGATTCAAGACTATTATTGTTCGCTGCGGATGTTCAACGACTGGCTGCTAATGTCCGGCGGCTGGATGCGATTACTAAATGCGCGTCAAACAGGTAATATGCCCTAAGAGGCAAATGCTGACTAAGCCTACTAACAATAATACTGAATGTAAAACTGTGGAACGCGTTCCGAAGTTGCTAACAAGCAAAGAGGTTTAGCAGCGGCGCATTAAGATCTATCGCGGTATTACGCTCTACTAGTTGCTGCAGCAAGTGGAAGCGATAAGCCAAACATACTCTAGGTCGCCATACCCGAAATTAGGTATTTCTCGAAAACTAGGGCTTCTGGGAAGCTGAAAATTTACGGTCATACTTCTAAGAGCTCGTAATATACAGCTACATGAATAGAAACAGCATAGCTTCGTTTTTGTGAAAATTAAAAAAAATTCTTTTTCTCGATTTCTAGATAAGGAAAAAATACAGCAACAGTACATATGAGTGTTTGATATAGTGTGCAATTTTTTTGAGCAAGTTGGAGATTCGTAGGATTTGTTTGAACAAAGATATGAATTTTTCGCGATTTTTTGAATTTCAGTGCGACTCAGATTTGGGTGCAAACTTACGGTGGGTCGGAGCTGGTGCGAACTTTTGCAGACCATTTTGTAGAGCTTGCTTTGCTCTATCGAATGGTACCTTGGAGTCCTGCAAAGACTATGAGGTGTATAAGTTATCGCCGTTAGAAGTTAAGTGTAACAAGACTTATGTAACAACCTAATATTAATATTGTCTAGTATTTTATGTGTAAAAGCAGTTTTAACATTAATAAATTTTTTGTTCTGATTTTTGTTATCATTATTTTTCTTTGAACTAAAATAATATTTGCATAGTATACTAAGCAATAAGGCTCTTTTATTGTCACTGATTTTTTCTAAAAAATTATGGTCGTAACATATTAGGTCGTTCCGAAAGTTCTTTCCGTTTTTTCAACATATCATAAAAACACGTGGAACGAAGAAAGGGAAACGCTTCAGGCACTATCCGACGCAGCTTTTCTTTCTCTTTTCAACTGTCCTATTCCTGTGCCGCTTGCTCTTGTGATCAGTGAGATAATGGCCGAAATTTCGTACTCATGGTTTTTACCATGTCTAACTTTGGCAATTTTTCGCTATCTTCTTTTTTGACTTTTGGAAAAGCTTTGATAGCAGTCGGATAGAATAGACAAAGTGCAATATCATGCAATTTTTTGGCATCTATAGCTAGCCTCAAAACATTTTTAGAATTATTTTTCTGATGCTATGAAATTCCACTTTTGGGGATGCCAGAAGCCATAGAACATAAAACGGCGCACAACTAAGGTGTCATTCGTTGCAGCTTTTTCTCGTCTTTCTGATGAGTGCTTTTATTTCTTAGTTTGTGGGGTGTTTGGCGATAAAATTTCCATAAATCTGATTTTGAACCCGCCTCATGATGTGCCCGTGAAATGCGAAACCTTGTATTTCGAAGCGGTAAACGCTCATTTACTTTGTAAAAATAGTGTACAATCATAAACGACTTTTGAAAGTTTCGAAAACCGAAGATTTGTTGATGTTCAGAGCGTTTATGTGTTTTGTGATTCTGAAAAAGTGAAGACTTTTGAAAAAGTTATCTCAAAAAATAATGAGAAGCCAGCTGAAATTGCCAAAAAATTGCATTGCATTGCACTTTGTTTACTCTATCCGACTGCTATCAAACAGGGTCAAGCGTCTTGATGCGATCCTGGACCCTCATTTACGACCCCCCCCCCCCTTAAAGGTACCCATCCGTACGACCCCCCCCTTCCCCCCCCCCCCTCCCCCTCTTCCCATCTATCCCCCTTACCTCCCCTGCCCACATTTCTCGCGATAACCTGCATAAACGAATGTCAATATCAAAAAACACCTGCGTGAGAACTTCAGTAAGGTTTCAGAAGCAAAATGTCTGGACCAATGGGTGCACTTAGCATCTGTAGCACACATACGCACCTTCAGTAATGTTGGATTCTGCAAGTTTTTTTTCTGAATTTTCAGGCATAAGGCCAGCAAATTCGATTCCCTATGCGACACAAATTTTTACACGGAGAACAAAATGACATTCTTGATCTACGAAAGATGTTTTCGACTAAAAAGCTCAGTTTCTACCTCTTCCACAGTTTTTCCTGCGAAAAAAACCGCTTCGGCGCCGTCCAGAACGACGTCAAAAACGTGCATGAGCACGGTAGTTTGAAAATTCGTAACTAAGGCCAGGAAAAGATTGAGAGGCTGCAAAGAACAGGTTCTGTAGCATAGTGCCCAGACTATTCATAGAGAAAGTTTCAGCCCTTGAGGAGCAGTGAGCTCGAAAAAATTTAGATGCGACTCTCGCAAATTTAGATGCGATCCTAGAAAGCAAAAACTGGGATTTTTAAGCTTAAAATTTTGTAACTTTTCAGAGAAGTCATAAAACAGCCTGAAATTTTTATGAGGGAAAGTAGGAGGATGGCCTCATATTACAGCAAAATTGCAGCCAACAAGCTTCGATAGTCCCGAAAAAATTTAGATGCGACCCAGATACGACCCCCCTTTCCTGAATTTTTGCTACCATGCATAAAATCATAAGAAAATCCACAGTCTACAGAATAAGACCAGATTTCGCACAGTGATAACAGGGCTCATCTAAAGTACATATAAATTATAAGGACCATATAATTAGCATTACAAAAAGATTTTCGAATTATTGATTGTCATTATTGATCTAGATGTGCGCTTTTGTCGAGTGTGTGAGACTTCGGTGAGGTTCCGGAAGCAGAATTTCTAAGCCAATGGGTGCGCCCAGCATCTCTAGCGCACATACGCACCTTCAGTAATGTTCGAGATTCTGCAAGTTTTTTTTCTGAATTTTCAGGCATACTTCAGGCCAGCAAATTCGATTCCCGTATGCGACACAAATTTTTACACGGAGAACAAAATGACATTCTTGATCTACGAAAGATGTTTTCGACTAAGAAGCTCAGTTTCTACCTCTTCCACAGTTTTTCCTGCGAAAAAAACCGCTTCGGCGCCGTCCAGAACGACGTCAAAAACGTGCATGAGCACGGTAGTTTGAAAATTCGTAACTAAGGCCAGGAAAAGATTGAGAGGCTGCAAAGGACAGGTTCTGTAGCATAGTGCCCAGACTATTCATAGAGAAAGTTTCAGCCCTTGAGGAGCAGTGAGCTCGAAAAAATTTAGATGCGACTCTCGCAAATTTAGATGCGATCCTAGAAAGCAAAAACTGGGATTTTTAAGCTTAAAATTTTGTAACTTTTCAGAGAAGTCATAAAACAGCCTGAAATTTTTATGAGGGAAAGTAGGAGGATGGCCTCATATTACAGCAAAATTGCAGCCAACAAGCTTCGATAGTCCCGAAAAAATTTAGATGCGACCCAGATACGACCCCCCTTTCCTGAATTTTTGCTACCATGCATAAAATCATAAGAAAATCCACAGTCTACAGAATAAGACCAGATTTCGCACAGTGATAACAGGGCTCATCTAAAGTACATATAAATTATAAGGACCATATAATTAGCATTACAAAAAGATTTTCGAATTATTGATTGTCATTATTGATCTAGATGTGCGCTTTTGTCGAGTGTGTGAGACTTCGGTGAGGTTCCGGAAGCAGAATTTCTAAGCCAATGGGTGCGCCCAGCATCTCTAGCGCACATACGCACCTTCAGTAATGTTCGAGATTCTGCAAGTTTTTTTTCTGAATTTTCAGGCATACTTCAGGCCAGCAAATTCGATTCCCGTATGCGACACAAATTTTTACACGGAGAACAAAATGACATTCTTGATCTACGAAAGATGTTTTCGACTAAGAAGCTCAGTTTCTACCTCTTCCACAGTTTTTCCTGCGAAAAAAACCGCTTCGGCGCCGTCCAGAACGACGTCAAAAACGTGCATGAGCACGGTAGTTTGAAAATTCGTAACTAAGGCCAGGAAAAGATTGAGAGGCTGCAAAGGACAGGTTCTGTAGCATAGTGCCCAGACTATTCATAGAGAAAGTTTCAGCCCTTGAGGAGCAGTGAGCTCGAAAAAATTTAGATGCGACTCTCGCAAATTTAGATGCGATCCTAGAAAGCAAAAACTGGGATTTTTAAGCTTAAAATTTTGTAACTTTTCAGAGAAGTCATAAAACAGCCTGAAATTTTTATGAGGGAAAGTAGGAGGATGGCCTCATATTACAGCAAAATTGCAGCCAACAAGCTTCGATAGTCCCGAAAAAATTTAGATGCGACCCAGATACGACCCCCCTTTCCTGAATTTTTGCTACCATGCATAAAATCATAAGAAAATCCACAGTCTACAGAATAAGACCAGATTTCGCACAGTGATAACAGGGCTCATCTAAAGTACATATAAATTATAAGGACCATATAATTAGCATTACAAAAAGATTTTCGAATTATTGATTGTCATTATTGATCTAGATGTGCGCTTTTGTCGAGTGTGTGAGACTTCGGTGAGGTTCCGGAAGCAGAATTTCTAGGCCAATAGGTACATCCAGCATCTCTAGCACACATACTAGTGTTTGCGGTTCTCACATTGTTTTTTGCACTGAAAGATACAGACTGCTGATGGCTTATCTCGTGATTGCAGTGATTGACAGGTGTTTCTTTTTGCAGCGATGCAGTAGCTCTATGGAAATCAGAGATCTGATTTTTTTCTTTATGGAATGCGAGCAGTGAATCACTTGCGTTTCGCTGTGCGGTTGGCTCTCCTATCGACTCTCTTGACCAAAACTTCACCATCGGGAGTAATGCCATAATGTGTTGCCTGACGCTAATTTACATCTTCGCTATCCTTCCCATATCGAATGCACTAGACGATTGCCATCCTTACATCAGCGAAATTTCTTCGCTAAAATTCCGGAATACTGCTAACCTGCAGTATATCGAATTAGCAGTCGAGGAAAATTGCCGAAAAGATGACAGCGTCATGAAGAAGCTCAAACTCAGTTCCTATGGTCTACTTGCAATCAATACGAAGTCTCCTTTGGTGAGTTAATCACTTTCAAAGTTTTCTCTGCTTCTCGCTATTTGATGCTAGAGCGTGTTTGAGAACCGATGAGCGGCTTAGTTTTAATTTTTACAGTCTAATCTTAAATATAGAGCTAAATGTCCGTAGGTCTTTATGGGGAGGAGGGGGGGGGGGGTAAGTGAGCATGCTGATTACAAATATGTTGTTGAGCGCCGTGCGGATGCGGGTTTGCAGCTAGTTGCTTGTAAAGGTTGTAATCCTCGTTTTGATGACTTTTTATTCAGATGGATGCTCGAGAGAATTTTTTCGCAACAACATTCGTCGACTACAACAATCAAAAATGGCCAAAAAGCAGCGAATACCAAGCTTTCTTTGTCATTGGTAGCCAAGAAAGAGGCGATGTAGATGTTCCAATTGGAAATTTTCCACGGGCTCAAAAGAGGATTCACTTTAACTTTTTCAGTATGCGGGCGAGTTCCGCAAAATGTTCTCGTTTTGTGAATTGGCCTTTTTGCGATCATTCCTCCGAGCATCTGGAAGGTCAATCGTCACTTAAGCAATACTTTGCTTCTTCTTCTCAAACAGAAAGTCCACGAATTCATGGCGAAGACTACTTACTTCAAGGGCAAACAGCTTTTATGCTTCTCAAGCTAAGCGGAGAAGACGCCTCCTACTTTGTTGACAAATTTAGTTACGTGCAGACCGTGAGCGGCAACACAGTTTATAGTGAGGATAGATTACATGTAACCAGAGAAAAGCAGCGATGGCTGTCGGAGCGTATTGTTGATATGGTAGTATTTACACCATCAAACGACCTTTCACGAGTCATTCCAATGGAGCGAATGGACCTGATCTGGTCGCGCTTACGTCGTCCAATGATCTTCTACATTCTTCCACCGGATATTCTCACGGATAGCAATTCCATTTCTTTTTGTCCTCATTCACAGTGGGCTGTCTCCAGCAGAACTCCCGGCTATGATAATGTTTGTGAAGGAGAGGGGTTTACTACAAACTTGCTGCAGTGGGAGAAGCTGTCTAATCCACAATCTCCTATCCAGGTTCTAGAAGAGCAAGATGATGTGCTTTCTTTGAGCGGACTCGGTGATCCTATAGAACCGCTGTATGCCTCTGCTTCGTCTGGAAGCTTTGGAGACACATCAGTCACACCAAGACCTTATATCGGTTTTGGTGTTGCTGACGAGCGATTCTCCGTCCTTGACGGAAGGGTTAAGCAGCTACTGGAAATGGTTCAGCTGATCGCATCTAAACAAAATCACTTCTTCAACGCTCACAAGGCCCTCGCTCAGCAAGCGCAACAAACCAGCAATCTTCTGCATCATATGATGGACGAGATGAGAGAAAGAAGCGAGTTACACAATGCCGAGATAGAACAAGCGGAAAAAGAACTGAAAATTCAATTTGGACTTTATCTGGATACCGAAGAGAAGTCAGTACTCTCTGGCAACCTCAAAAAACTCAAAATAAATGACGTGGAGCTGACGCAAAGTCAAATTAGAACGTTACTGAACAAACCCTATCTTAGGTACTATAGGCACCCAGATTTTCCTGACGCAGATTTTATGCGGTGCTCATTATGTAACAGAGAGTCTACAGAGTTTGATCCACTTAAAGCTTTCGCTGAGTGTGCGCGATCCGATGCGGGAAGAGTTGAGAAGAAAGTTAATCTCCTCGGAAAGGACAGTGTGTTTTGCATGAAAAAACTGTCAAGCGTTTCTTCACGAGAGCGACCTCACTTGCCGTTTACTCGCCTTCTTGAGCGCTTGTCTATTCATGAGAGCTCTAAAGAGCATACGCAGCACATGGACGAGTTTTTTAACAGACAAACGGAGCGGAAGAAAACCACAGCAGATGATATTGCAGCGACAGTAACATCGAGTCTCGCCGCCTATACCATAGCTAAACAAGGGCTACCGTTTTCCACGCAATTCCCACTGCTTATAACGGCAATGAGATCTGGTTCTATCGGCGTCAGCGCACATCATGATCCCACTACGGTGCGTCGAATGGTAACGACTTTTGCGACGCATATGAAGTACGACATCCTAAAATATGTTATGACCAAGAAATTGCCGTTTACACTTCTTCTAGATGGTTCCTCATCTTCTCGTGGAGTAAAGTGGATAGTATTCTTACTTCGAACTGTGTCAC
Source organism: Cylicocyclus nassatus (assembly GCA_958299035.1). NCBI lineage: Eukaryota > Metazoa > Nematoda > Chromadorea > Rhabditida > Strongylidae > Cylicocyclus > Cylicocyclus nassatus. Next base: position 37,411,755 of record CATQJL010000223.1, on the reverse strand, counting down.
CGCAGCATCGTCCTATCACACTGCATTTCTTCCTTGCTGAGGTTGAAAGCGAATCTGCAGAACATATCGTTGAAGCTCTCTTCAGACATTTCGACAGCATGGAATCTTGGCGGGATGCCCCAGGTTTACCACACTCAGTGCGACAGTACGCACTGAAGAACATGATAGCTTTATCAACTGATGGAGCAGCAGTTATGCAAGGGCATGTTGGTGGCGTCTACGCATTGCTGAAGGATCGCCTGACGGAAGAAACCGCTGGAGATTTTCGTCCGCGTAGTAGTCTCCTTCTTTCAGTGTGCATGGCGCATAAGCTCAATCTAGTTTTTGCCTCCCAAAACGGTGAACTATTCAAGCTAGTTCAGGCAGTCATTATGGAAATGCATCATCTCCTTGGTTCTACAGTGCGAACGACTGGACGAGCTGCTTACCATATGATTGCAAAGAAAATGCGCTATAAGCCACTAGAGATGTTGGCTTTATTCACGGTACGATGGTCTGCGAGCTTGGCAAATGCAGTATCCAATGTCATTAGAATGTATCCGGTTCTTATTGAAACTATGAGGGAGTTACAACGAGATAGATACGGCGCAGCAACAATGAGAAGAGCTAGAATTGCACATTGGGTGCTCACGGATGGGAGAGTGTTCCTGGCTTTAAACCATGCAAATACTACACTTCAAGAGCTCTCATTATTTTCGCTGAGGCTACAAAACGAAGAAGCTCTTTTGATAGATAATATCCGAAAATGGAAAGAGCTGTACTATCTTATCGAACAATATGTCCTTAGTAGCAGAACAACGACACGATTGCTTGAAAGGGGAGAACTCAAAGCATTTGATAGAGTGCGCGATAGATACCGTCGGATTGAAAGAGATGAACTTTATGATTACGACGCCAATTCAGGGGGAGAAGAGTGGAGCAACAACAACTTATTACTATCCTACAATCCCAGAGCTTTTCAAGATTATAATCCTTCTGTGGTTGCTGAAGAGGACAGCGACGAGCGAGAGGAGATGCTGACATTCAAACGATTCAGATACCTTGAAGGAACTCCTGACGAAGTGTACACTGCAGCTGGAGATCCAGAGCAAAGCTTTTCTGCTGAGGACGCCCCCGAGATTGACAAAAGCGCATTGTTGCGCTTTAACCTGGGAAAGGCTTACCATGATTTTGTGTCAACTTCTTTTCAAGATGCCGCGGAGAGGTTTTACAATGATGTCAAAGATCAACTGCTTGCGCGAATGGGCGAAACAAGAGCGCATGAGGTCCACGCGAACGACTTAATGGCGCTGGAAAAATCTACAATCATGGACGTAGTGGATTTCGATGGGGACTTTGACACGGGATTCGTTGACTACGTGCCATCAGGAGCTAATTACTTTAACAGAGGCTGCCCGAGCTACATTGACCCGGTCTCAAATGCGCTCGATCCACAAGAGCGCCATCGTTCTATTTACGCCTCAATTTCCGCTCTCGAAAGATACTGCAACATCCAAAATTTAAGATCCCCTATGATACGATTCTTCAACACCATACCAAAAACTGCTAAAACATGCTTGCAATGGAACAGCGGTTACAAAGATATGCAACAAAGTGCATCTTTCTATCAGATGCTTCTCGCTAATTACGATTCGTTACAGATACCGGGCGAAGTTGTACAGGTACTAAATCACTATTCGCTTTAAATGCAACTTAGGCATGATGTTTTAGGCAATTAAATGTGTGTTAGTCGTTCCTGCAAGTAATGCAGATCCAGAACGTAGCTTTTCGGCTGCGAATAGACTCACAAAAGATGAAAGAAGCAATTTGGCAACAAGCACCCTCGATTCATTGATGACGTATGTGATGATTTCTAAGTGCCTTTGAACTTGGGTCCGCTCTATTGACATTTGCAGAATACAAAGGGATGGTCCCAGCATTTTGACTGTCAAAATTCAACAGCTAGCCGCGCAATGGCTGCATCCTCGTCCAGGCCTAAATCTACATCCAGGACGACCTTCTACGTTTGGAAGAGAAGGCAGTCTCATGAAAGAGATAAAAACAGCTCTTGCAAGTGGTATGTTTTTCTTCCAATTTACCTGCGGCTACATATGTTTGAGATTTAAGGGGATGTCAACGGTTTGATTGCTAAACATACTGAACACTACATGACTATGCACGGGCTGAGAACTCGCCATGACGTCAAGGAAATCAGCACTCGACTTCAGAACGAAGAGGAGGCCAAACTAGCAATTTTTTCTATCGGCTCAGTTGCCGAAACAAGTCCATCGTAATAACTCAACGACAATTTTCTCGAACTTTCATGACAACATCTTTGGAGATAAACACTTTGTTGTCGCCAGTTTCTTGAAGCGGCCTTACTGCGCTCTATGACTGCAGACGAGAGGAGTTAAAAACCTAGCTAACCTAAGTATAAAAACAAATCAAGTCATACTCTCTCAAAAATGCAGCAAATAAAGCGAGTTTCTACATAAGCAAATGTTTTACATTGCATGTTGCTCAGTCGTTCTCATTTGATATATTGGTACTCAGCATTCTAAGAATTATTGTAACGAACATGTATTAATTATTTAAAATAATTATTAGATGTTATTACTACTATTTGATTAATAACTATTACATGTTATTATATTTCATTAATAACATGTAATAATTAAATAGTAAATTATTACTAATTGATTTGCTTTCAAGCGTACGGTTTTTTATCCAAACTACCCCTTTTACGACCCCCCCCCCACCGGAGGGCCCCCTTTACGACCCCCCGTTGCGACAGTCGCATCACACGCTTGACCCTGCTATCAAAGCTTTTTCAAAAGTCAAAAAAGAAGATAGTGAAAAATTGCCAAAGATGGACATGGTAAAAACCATAGGTCCGAAATTTCGGCCATTATCTCACTGATCATAAGAGCAAGCCGCACAGGGGTATGACATTTAAAAAGAGGAAGAAAAGCTGCGTCGGAAGTGCCTGAAGCGTTTTCCTATCTTCATTCCACGCATTTTTGTGATAGGTTGAAAAAAACGGAAAGAACTTTCGAAACGACCTAATAGATGAATAATTTGATTTAAAAAAGATTTTTTACAAGATGAGACATATCTGTATATCGATTCTATTGAATTTAATGTATTGATTTCATTCAAAAAGTCAGCAACATTTTTATGGTTTTTATTTTTATTATGTCTATTACTTCTATGTCTGTCTTTAACTATGCTAAAACAATAATATGGGTGATTACTTTTATATTCTATTGGATTTTCTATGTTTGATATATTGCCATATCCCTTTATGTTATCGTTCAAGCCCAATGGGTATGCAGTATTTAGGAGTTTAATCCAAAAAAGCTCTTTTTCTGTGAGAATGGTTTTATCATTATTGCAATCACTGTTGTCTAATATTGTGAATGTGACTTTTCTATTAGTACAATTATATTTAAAATGGTTGTATAAATAGTTGTCAATATCATTTTTATTCATATGATATAAATGCTCCCTAGCTCTATTTTTTAGTTTGCGAGTGGTTAATCCCACGTATTGTATACCACAATCGGTACAGGTAATACAGTATATTACATTTTTACTTAGACAAGAAGCATTAGTATTTAGATATGTTTTAATCTTCAGTTTAGTAGAATGACTAATTATATAAGAATCTTGCTTAGTTATGTTACAAATGGAACAATTGGGAGAACATTTAGTTGCTATATTATTATTTCCGAAATTATCTAGTTCAAAGCAATTGTTTACCTTACTCTTATGGAAAGAAGTGTACCTGAAATAGCAACTGGCATCGTAATTTATAGTTTTTGCAGACCAAGAAAAAAGGACTACAAGGGGCAGGCCTACACCGAAATGTAGCCAGGGGGATAGTATTTTAGCAGGGCTGCTGCAAGGAATACGGCGAACCTAGTTGGTGTTTCAAAGAATGATTTGAGAAATGTTTAAAAGTAATAAACGGGGCAAATGGGGTCGTAGAAGCACACCCCCATAACCTACCCCTACTCTCAGATAATCGCGGGGGGCAGGCGGTCCGCAAACTCGCGCTTTTCTGCAGGCGGTCAGCAGAATTTTGGGGCGTAGCCAAACCTTCAGCGGGCGGTACCTCCTTTACTGTCGAAGGTCTTGCTAGCGGGGCAGAATACAGAGTTTTCTGCGGGCGCTCGTCAAATAATCTCTTTCAGCAAGCGCTGGTCAAATCCTCAGCAGGCGCTCGGACTCTTTTTAAGCAGTTTCGGGCGTACGTCGAGCACAGGTAAGACTCTGCGTGGCAGAGGTGTCACCGTTGGTTTAATTACTCAAGTTTGAGGTACTTTCTCTCAGCGGAAAGTACCTGGGGGCTGCGCGGTCCTCCACAAAGCACCGTGCGGCCCCCTAAAATTTTGCATGTTCTCGCGGAAACTCCGCGAGAATGCGGCCACTGCGCCGCACCAATCTATAAGGAAACCGCGATTGTTTCCCAAGCATTCGTCCAAAATTTCGTTAAAATTCTTCCAAATATCTGCAAGCGGACTGCAAGAAATCAGCGAACTATTTTTCCGGTGCCCGCCCGCCCATAAATCGCATGGCCGCCTGCCCCCGGCGATTATCTGAGCTGGTGTAACCCGTCAAATGCCCCCCTATTTTTTTAGAACAAGAGGTATGGCCCTCTTTTCAAAGAATTGTTAGGAATATGTAAAGGACTAAAATTACCAAGATAACCCTTATGAAGAATACTAACCTTGTAGGAAAGTGCATGGATAATATAAATATGTAAAGGAGAAGTAAGGTAAACAAAGTGACAACTTTGTATGATATTTTATAGACCTTAAGTATCATATCGCCATATTACCTGGTTTATATAGGAAAATGTATAGGAATATTTGTAAATGGAGGTATGATGTAAATTGAGAATAGAGTTGTACATCATGTATGTATACACGTATATATATACACATGTAAATCCATACATATTCATACACATATATACACTCTTATATACACATATACGTACCACATACCCATACAAATGCATATATGTATGTACACGTATATGTGTGTACCATAAATTTCTTTAAATTTTGTATTGACAGGTGTGTAACTATATTCTTAATACTCATATATGTCTATTTTGTGAGTTTTACATACTACATGTGTATACATGTTTGGATAGTAGATAGTAATTGTACATCTTCAAAGGTTGTTAAATATTCTTATATAAAAGGTCCCTACACGAAATCAATAAGTGAGTATTAAATGAATTTTGGGAAACCATAAATATCATTTTGACAATATGAACTGCCTTATCTTGTTTGACTGAGATTTGTGTAGACTGCTCTATATTTTTTTTGTACACTATCTAATTCAAAGTATTTTGCTGTGTTTACGTATTATGTTTGATTGTTTAATATATGAAATGGTAATTTTTGCTTGTTGTATTCTTGTGATTTTACAACTTTTTATTTTTTTATTTGTATACATATGTGTATGTATGTGTGTGTGTGTGTGTGTGCGTGTGTGTGTGTGTGTGTGTATGTGTGTGTGTGTGTGTGTGTGTGTGTGTGTGTGTGTGTGTGTGTGTGTGTGTGTGTGTTGTGTGCTGTGAGTGTGCGTATGTATGTGTTGTAAATGTGAGTGTAAATATACATATATATTTACTTATAATACAATGTGTATAAAGGATAGTATATAGTTAGGTTAGAAACAATGTTAAAAACATATGTATATATGTATGATGTAGGAATTACCTATACAAAACATAACATAAATGTGGTTTAGTTCAAAAAACGTATAGTCTAAAGGGTGTTCCATATTTCTTATATTCGTGGTCCTGGCACGAAACTAATCATTGTATGTTGCATAAGTCTTGTGAAATCATAAATTCACATTATGGCTTTCTAGAGCTGATTTATCGTCCTTTAGTAAGAATTTGTGTAGGTTTCTGTTCTATTTTGTTATAAGAATCATCCATATTGAAGTACTCTATGACAATCCGCATATGTCTGATTTAAACTTAGAATGTCTATTTTTATGTATGATAATCTATTCATTTTGTGATTGTCTTTTATGGGGTATATATTTATGTGTGTATATGGTGTGTGTGTGTGTGTGTGTGTATGTATGTGTGTATGTTTGTATGTGTATGTGTGTTTGCGAATAAGTGTGAGTGAGGCAATGTGATGATGTATGGATTATATTCACAAAACTTAACATATAGTGTGTTAGTGTGGAAAGGATGTATTTTTGAAGGTAGTTGCATATTTCTTACTTTACTGGTCCTGACACGAAACTTGTCATTGAGTGCAACATGAAACTTGAGAAATGGTAAATTCTTATTTTGGCTTTTAGGTCTGTTTTATCGTCATTTAGTAAGATTTGTGTAGATTTCTGTTCTGTTTGGTTATCGAAGTCATCCACATTGAAGTACTTTCTGGACAATTCGTATGAAGTTTAGTTGAAATCTTACTTTTAGGGATGTTTATCTTTTTATGATGATATATTCATTTTATGATTGCTTGATAACATGTATATTCATGTGTGTGTGTGTGTGTGTGTGTATGTGTGTGTGTGTGTGTGTGTGTGTGTGTGTGTGTGTGTGTGTGTGTGTGTGTGTGTGTGGTGTGTGTGTGTGTGTGTGTGTGTGTGTCTGTGTGTGTGTGTGTTGCACTTCAAACATTCGCTTATCAAGGTCATAGTCCGCCTCTTGCAAGCCCAAAAGTATTGATGGTAGTTGCATGTTTATCCAACAATTCCGATAGCGCTTGCAAGGCTTGCTCATTCTGCAAATTAGTGTAGAGCGAAGTCACATCGAATGACTCGACTACAGTGCTCGGATCAAACTGAACTCGGACTTTTTCGATGAATTCACGAGAGTTGGATAAATGTGCTGGAACTTTGGGAAGCACCTGGCTCACTATCTTGTTTAAGAACCACGAAATTCGATCGGTGGGACCGCCAACACAACTAATAATAGGTCTAATTTTGTAAGTTTCCTCTGACATTGAGCTCATGTCCCGCAAGGAAAGCTTGTGCGTCTTAATCAGGCTGTAAAACACCGGACAACTTGGACATCTGAGTTTCAACCTCTTTATGAATCTGTCGTCAAGTCCGGCAGATTTTGCTATCACGGTCCAAGCGTCATTCAAATGATTATCTTTTGGTTTCACAAAATTAATTTGCTATTATCTGTTTATCAAGATTTCAAATGCTAGGTTTCCCAAAAGTTCTTGCGCCGCATGTTTAAAAAACATAGTTTTTTCGTATATTAATGGATTGCTTTGAACAGAATCCCTTATGAAAGCACGAATCAAGCTCTTCTCTACGGTTTTTTTTCGAAAATGCGAAGTAAGAACTTTTGGGACAACCCAATATTTGCAAGAAACAAATTTTGCGTAGTTTTGTGACTCAAGTAAACCACTACCTGAATTTTCGCAACACACTCTTTGGAAGCGCAATGGGGGGGGGGAGAAGGGAAAAGAGGATAGACGCTGCTTTGAGGGTTGTGGATGGGGATAGGAATTAGTGGCTCTTTTACTTTCCAGCGTTGTGATGTCTGATAATGCTTGAAAGCATGCTAAACCAATATTTTCACGGTTCTCAATACATTCCTGGTCAAACTCCTGCAGCAGTGGAATGTATCTATGTAGACCTTAGATTTTGGCTTCATACTTCCGTAGGTCAAACTTTCTGCAAATGATCATAGGATAACTTGTGAAGTCCATCAATTTATCAAATTTAAAGTTAATATTAGGGTGAACGGTAAAAAATGGGACAGCTTGATTTTCACTACATTTTGGAATTTTTTGTTTCGGGCAACAGCAAGTAAGCGGCAATTCAAACGCCGCTTACATAGGCGACCTTCGCTTATTATTCTGACAACGCGTTAACGCCCCTCTTCCACTACCCTACACGTGGCGCCGTGAAGAACTCGAACAGAGTTTTTTGAACAATCCTCAATCTTGCGCTGTTATACCGTGAAGTCGTGGAGCAAATGACATACCATTCGAAAGAGCTCTTCATGCTCTTTCGAACGATATGTTAAATGCATGAAATTTCTTTTCAATTTCAGAAAAAAAAATCGAAAAAACCTGAAAAATAGCTATTTTTGGTGCAACAAAAAACCAAAAATCATGTTTTGCCCCATATTTTCCGAAGATAGATAAAATCTGAGGTAAGCTGCATATGAATGGATAGAGCGTAAAAAGCTCTATCAGATGATATCTGGAAATCATGCGTTTACCTGCAAAAAATTGAATAACGCGTATCTTTGTTCTCGAAGCTGTTAATGGGCATATCTCCTGACATTAAGAGTTAAAGCCACCAAGCCGTCGTGGGTTTGGTGACTGTCCCACCGCCCACTCCAGCAGTGGTACTTTGGGTGGTCTCACATGTTTCACTGCGTCGATACTGCTCAAACTTCATAATTTCTCGAAGTAACTAACTTTGCATTTTAGCAAGTACAAAAATTATCAGTTATATAAATGACCTTATATAGGCGTTATCTGAAAGAGAATAATTTATTCTAATATATTAGGTTGTCCCGAAAGTTTTGTCGGTTTTTTCCATCGCTCACTAAAACTCACAGAACACCATTCCATGAACGTTCTAGGTACCATTTGGTTTAGATTTTCATCCTCTTTCTTACAGCTATATTTGTTCTCTGACTCACCCTGTCTTTGCAATGTTACCGCCATGGCTTTTTGAGCAGCTCAACAGTAACGCCAAACCTTTATGAATTTTTAAAATTTCTCTCCTGATACTTCTAAGGAACGCTGGTGACTGTTATGTAGAGCAAAGCTTTGGCTACAATGTACCCATTTTAGATTACGTGGGTTACGTTTACCAAACCCGTTATAATTATTTATTTAATGAAAACCGTGGCTTTTTGACTACGTTTGCCACGTAAAAGTACCGAAAATTCCAAAAAGCTGCTTTTTCAAAGCGAGTCAAACTGGATAATGTTGCACAATTAGTGTTCAATAAGAATCATGTTGCAATTTGCAGAAACTTCAGAAGTTTTTATGTTTTTGCTGCAGTTGCGTGTTTTATGACTTTGCCAAAAATCGAGACCTCCGAAGAAATAACTTTTTGAAGCGAAAATCAGCAGACTAGTGGAATCCAAAAATATCATCTTGTAGTCCGCGAATTGCTCTATTTATTCCTTACTTAACCCTTTCCGAAACTTCGAAATGAAATTTCCAAAAATTGGCTGAACTTTGAGCAGACAAAAATGGCGAGTGAAGAATTTCAGCAATTATAAAAGAAAGCATACAGGATTCTGGTTCGAAAATGTAACCGCAAGAAAGAGAAGGAAAAGATGTATCGAAAACATTCTGAAGCTCATTCAGATCTTCATTGAGCGCGGTTTTATAGTGGTCTGAAAAAACCGACAAAACTTTCGGGACGACCTAATATATCAAAATTGGAAAGTTCAGTCACTTTTCTTCCTTGAGAAATCTGCAATTATTCTCAAGGTGTCCCATTTTTTACCGTTCACCCTAATAGCTTGGCTCCTAATCAAGAATTTGAGTCTACAAAATATCGTCGTCAGATGAAAAAAATATGAGACAATCGTAATAGTTGGCCCGTACATTAAAAGACCTTTATGCGTGCTGCAACTGAAATCTAATTCAGCTGATGTTCTTCAGAAAACGAGGATGCAACAGTATACCGTCTTGCCAAATTAGGCGGATACCAGGCGCTTTGATCAAATTTCTTTGCATGCTGTCATGTTGCATCAACATAGAAAAACATTAAAATCACCGTGCTTTTCACTGATCCGTTGAATACAAGATTCACTTAAATAAGACATTTGGAGTGCTGCCAAGAACGATTACATCCACTATCGCTCAAGCAGTTCTACTGGAAATGTATTGAAATTTTCGAGAATAAAGTTTTAACGTACGTCGTGACTTAAGGGTACTAACACATTAGCCTTCAATTATTGATAGCGCAAATCAGTAGGTTGATGCAAAATTAATGCATGCACCTTATTTTGAAGTGCCAGGCCAGAGAAGATATAATAATGTACAAAATATATCATTCGATAGTGGAGTTTATAATATTAGGTTGTCCCGAAAGTTTTGTCCGTTTTTTCAACCTATCATAAAAACGCGTAGAACAAAGATAGGGAAACGCTTCAAGCACTATCCGACTCATCTTTTTCTTCTCTTTCTAACTGTCATGCTTCCATGCCGATTAATCTTTTGTTCACTGAGATAAACGCCGAATTTCGAACCCATGGTTTTTATTACGTTCAAGTTTGGCAATTTTTCCCAATCTTTATTTTCGACTTTCGCAGAAGCTTTGGCAACAGTTAGATAGAGCAAACAAAGGGCAATATAATGCAATTTTGCGGCATTTATAGCCAGCCTTGAAAATTTTTTAGAATTATTTTTCTGATGCTATCAAATTCCACTTCTGGTGATGACAAAAGCCAGAGATCATGAAACGGCGCACAACTAAGGTGTTATTCGATACAACTTTTCCTTCTCTTTCCAGTGAGTGTATTTCCTTCCAATTTGCGGGGTCCTTGGCGATAAAATTTTCATTTTTCTTGAATTTGACCCCACCCCAGCGTGTACACGTAAAATGCAAAATCTTATATTTCGAAGCGGTAAAAGCTCATTTGCTTCATAAAAATAGTGAATAATCGTAACAGGTTTTTGAAAGCTTTAAAACCCGATGATTTGTTAGTGTTCGAGGCGTTTCTGTATTTTAAAACTTCGCAAAAGTGAAGACTTTGAAAAAATTATCTTTAAAAATATTGAAAAGCCAGCTAGGTATGCCAAATAATTGCATCGCATTGCCCTTTGCTCACTCTATCTGAGAGCTATTAAAGGTCCTCCAAAAGTTGAAAATGAAGATTGTAAAAAATTATCAAACTTGGACTTAGTAAAAACCATGGGTTCGAAACTTTGGCGTTTATCTCAATGAGCAAAAGAGTAATCGGCATGTGGGCTTGACATTTAGAAAGAGGAGGAAAAGGTGCGTCGGATAGTGCTTAGAGCGTTTCCCTATCTTTGTTCCACGTATTTTTATGATACGTTGAAAAAACGGAAAAACTTTTGGGACAACCTAATATAATTCAAAGTTTATAATGTAGTAGACATTCTCAAAGACTTCAATCTACGTGAACTTGCAAGAAAAAATCTAGAAAATTTTGAATACCCAAAAATCTTAGAAAGGTCATGCTAAGTATCCTGCTAATACGGTCAAGCATGCGGCGCGTAGCTCAATATTTCCAAAAAAAAATGATAAAACCGACAGAAGTAACAGACAATTCCGAACATAGATTGTAAATATACAGGGTGTCCCAAAAGTAAGTACACACTTTTCAGTCGTTAATATCTCTCTTCCCATTGTGTCTTTTTTCGCCATTCAAATACCATTTTGTAGAGGAGGCTTCAACTTAGATTTACAGTATGGAGCGAATCACCGACCCATCTTCATTACTGTAGGATTACTGTAGGAACTTCGACAAGGATTTTAGGTCATTAGAAGCAATATTCTGCCTCGAAACAAAACTAAACAAGCCAAAAACTCTTACACTAAGGTAATGAAAGTAGCTGATTTCAAAAATGAAATTTCCACTTTACTATGATGTTTCTTTCTAAAGTTATCCCAGGTAAACCGTGATATCCATATTCTCAATGTTTGTCAGAAATGTGATTACATCGTCAAAAAAGCTAAAAACACTGGCCCGGCAGGAGGTGGCATTTCAGAATTTTGAAAACGATATCCCCTTTGAAGTCAAAATTGGGGGGCGGGCGTTAGGTACCCAGCCGCGGTGTGGGCGTTAGGTACCCAGTCTTCGACGGTATACACTAAGCCACGCCCCTTGCTTACTCTAACAGCGGGTACTTAACGATACACTAAATCCTAGCTACTAGAACAGCTTACCTAGCTTCCTGAAGTGCTGGCGCTTGCGACCTACAGAAAAAAGATAGTTGAAAGAAATAAAAAAATGCGCGAATAAAAGCGCAAGTTTGTTTACAACGTTTCTTCATTGCTTCTTTTTTTAAATCAATTTTGGAAACCCAGAAATTCGGTGATGAAAGTTAAAAGAGAGTAAAGCATTTTGTGCTAATCTAACCGATAATGTCAGGGGAATCAAAAAAGTAAACTTCATAGAATTCCAAAGAACCAAAATTTTATGATTTTAATGGAGCAAAGCGCACCTTTGGAGACGCTCCTGGCAAAGAAGTTGTAGGAAATATTAGCTTGTTGCAAAAAACTGCTCCAATTATATTTTTGACAATGAGGAGTGGAACCATTTGGAAGAAGAACTTCGACAAAAATTTGTCGTTAGCAATCGGAACTTTGAGGAGGACCGTGTGAATATCCATTAATTAATGGGAAGGCCACTAGCTCTGTTTGATCTAATGAAAATCTTGCATTATAGAGCTATGCCAACTTCGGATGAGTGTGTACCAATAGAATGAAATAGGTTGTTACCAAATCTATCACTTCTTAGTGAGTTACAAAAAAAATCGTAGCTTTGGTTGGATAAATTGATCTTTAGCTGCTAGAAAAGAGAATAACTATGAAACATTGCAATATGGAAGTCCTCCAAAAAACTACAGAGAACACAGGTATGATAAAACACACTAGCTCAATGAATTTTTCATTCGGGATGTGGAATCTCCTGATAGAAAGATGTGCTTACCAATGTAATGTCCCATAGATCTGTTGGCCTCAGCAGTGACCGAACTAATAGTGGTAATCTACGACAATGTAGTTCACAATCGTGTGGCAATATTGACGCTAATGGATTACGACCCTTAACTTCACACCTCAAAACGAGGCCGACGACAATATGTGCAAGGAATATTCCGTGCAACTTATTTGCCAGGAGCATCTCCGAAAATGGTTTGTTTCTTCAAAATCATAAGATCTTGATTTATTGGAATTCTGCAAAGTTTTCTTTTTTCAGAATTCCCGCTGACATTATCAGTTAGATCAGATTATCACGATTTTTTTTGCAAAACTGTGTGAAGTGCTCATGAAAGCTTTACCCCCTGTTTTTGACTTTCATCACCGAATTTCTGTGATTCTAAAGTTAATAAAAAAAAAGAAGCGATAGAAAAAGTTGCGTACAAACTTGCGCTTTCATTCGCGCAATTTTTTTTGATTTTCTCGAACCACCTCTTTCCTATGGGTTGCAAGCGCGAGCGCTTTAGCGAGCTAAGTGAGCTGTTCTAGCAGCTAGGGTACGGTGTATCGTTAGGTACCTGCTGCTAAAGCAACAAAGGGGCGTGGCTTAAAATACCAGCAATGACTGGGTACCTAACGTCCGCACCTCGTTTCGCAGCTTAGTCAGCTGCGAAACTTTACAATTACAATAACCGATTGCGATTGGGGGGCGCTTTCCGAGGCCGATCATAACGCTGTGAACCCTATTTGGGGCTGTATCGAAGCGGTGCCTCGGTGGTTTTGGAAGCGGATTTGAACATATAGTAATACTCTCGACATAGTCCACATTTATGTAAAGAAATCCGGGAAATTATGTGAAGGGAAGCAGGGAGCCACCCCCGGTGGCTCCCAGGTGGCGCGGGAGCCACCTAATTTCGAAAAAGACTTACCATTTTTTAAATTCACATAAGTTTTTCATAATTCTTTATACTTTTTTGTGCTCATGGTCCTCCAACTATACAGCAAATTTGGTGCCATATCGTTGCTTGTGCATTGAAAACGAGCCTATTTTGTTATTTTCCTCTTACAAGAATTGCGATTTGAATTCCCGCCTGCGGGCAGGGTAGCGGGCTCCGCCCCGGACCCCAAAATACGACTTCCCCTTTGCTTTTTCGGGCCAAAAACGATATCCAGTTTGTGAAAGCGCCACTCCCGCCGGGCCCTGATAAAAAGTTGTGCAGTGGAATCGCGCAAAAACCCTAGTATACAATTTTTCAGATTTTTGAAAAAAAATTTTGTCAAATGACATAATTCAAAATATTTCTACTTGCTGGAAGTTCTTACCGTAATCCTACAGTGATAAAGAGCGATCGGTGATTCGCCCAATACTATAAATCCAAGATGAAGCCTTTTTTATAAAGTGGTACTTAAATGGGAAAAAAGACCCATTGGGAAGAGAGATATTGACGATTGAAAATTGTGTACTTACTTTTGGGACACCCTGTATATTAGGCTGGAAACTAAGTTTTGCAACTGGTTTCATAACTTCACTCTCTTTGGGTATGGCGCACTCAAACTTTGGGATTATGTAGAAGGCAATGTGAGCTACAAGGAAGCACAAATTGTCTAAATTTTGAACACGAAATAGAAAAGTTTCAGGCGTTTTTCGAAAACTAGTAAAATTTGAGAATTTTTGGGGTTTCAAGCTAAAACGAAGCCGTTAGCAGCCTAGACCATGCGTAGTAATCCGGATTCGTCTACAATTTATTGGTGGAGGTTGACTCCTTTGGCCTAGTAAGAAAGAAACAAAATTTAAGGGCATGTCGAGATTGGGTGTCCTCATAAAGTCGAACGAGTCGATGTACGCAAGAGCTGCTGGGGACGACCGTTAATGACTAAAGAGTCCGAAGTTCAAATTCCGCCGAGACTTTACATAGTAAAGTGATTTGACCTGCCAAACGCGAATTAGGGTGAGCCCCATATTGTACACCTAGTAATCCTACAAACCCTCATCACGCAATTTCACTATCGTTTTCGTGATCAGCATGGCGGATAACGCCCCTATGCCAAGTTTCAGCCAAATCCGTCAAACTTTGAATTTTTCCCTTCATACAATGCACCTACCGTAACCCTCACTGCGACGTCAGAATTTGGTAGGACAGTAGCTGCGCTTGTAGTTTACGTAATAACCAACGCAGTGGCAAAATAGGAGTGCGCCATGTTGAGTGAGAGGGAAGTTATGAGGCCAGTTGCAAAACTTCCAACCTAATATTAGGTCGTCTCAAAACTATTTTAGCTTTTTTTTGAGCAAGCGCCACAGTCCGCAGAAAAAAGGTATACAGGAGCTCTTGGTAATTGGTTGGTTTGATGCAGTTTTTCATGCTCTTTCTGACGGTCATCTCTATAATGCAGATGATGCAACGAGCTCTCAGAAAATTGCTAAAAACTGCAACTCATGCTCTTTACTAAGGTCAGGTTCAGCTATTTGTCTAAATTCTTGTACTTATTTCCAAGAAGTCCAAGTGACCTGTCGATAGAGCAAACAAAGTAGAATGCAACACAATTTTTGTTCATTTCATAGCTTACTTTGAAAATTTTTTTGAAATTAGTTTCTCGATGCTATGAAATTCCATATTTGGTCAACTTAAACCTCATAGAACAACAGCCGGCGAGCAACTTGGATGCTGTTCGACGCAGCACTTTCTACTCTTTCTTAGACATGTTTTTTGCCCCAGATTCGAGAAGTCTTGGAGGATAAAATCAACAAAATTCGTGTTTTTCAAGAAACCCCAGGCTGTACGCGACAAATTAGAAATTAGATATTTCGAACCCCGGAACGCTCAATTGTTTCGTAAAATCAGTGCTTAATCCTAATCCACTTTAAAAGTATCAAAAATCGAGTGTTTAGTGAAGTTTGACGTGTCTGCGTCTAGTATGGAACTTCTAAAATTCGACGGTGTTGTTCAAAATTTTGTCAAAAAGTTATGGGGAGCCCTGGGAAGGAGAATAAAACCGTTCTGTATCCTACTTTCTTTGCTCTATTCGCTGGTTACTTGGACTCCTTCGAGGGATCAGTATAAGAATTTAGAAAAATCGTGGAACTTGACCTTGGTAAAAAGCATGGGTCGCAGTTTATCGCAATTTTCTGATAGCACATTGTTTCAACCGCCAAATAAAGGTGACCACTTGAAAGAGAATAAAAAACTGCATCGCTGCATCGAATTCTACCAAAAGCTTCTGTTAACCTTTGTTGTGTGGATTTTGGCGCTAGTTCAAAGCTAAAATACTTTTGGGACGACCTAATATATATATTAGGTTGTCCCGAAAGTTTTTCGCACCATTTTCAAAAAATCATAACTTCTTTCCTTTACGACGATTTTGCGCAGTTTAAGCTTTGTTAGAAAGCGTATAGCATGTAGTTTTCAACAGTCTCCTGGAGACTTTCCAGCATGTTCAGATTGCAGGGATAAAAATGAAAGAACGAAAACATCCGAAATTCGGAATTTTTGAGCAACAATTCCAAAAATCTAGGGACTGCGCGATAAAATCCAGAACAGCCATCGTCCTAAGTTTTCTTATATTTAATTACTAACTGAGTTAAGTTTGTCCTGATCAAGCTCTTCTTTCAAAAGTTATGATTTTTTGAAAAAAAAATGCAGGAAATATCACTTTTCTAAGAATTCTTAAGAAATGGATTTTTCGGCACTTTTTTTTTCAAAAAATCATAACTTTTGAAAGAAGAGCTCGATCAGCACAAACTTAACTCTGTTAGTAATCAAATATAAGAAAAATTAGGATAACGGCTTTTCTGGATTTTATCTCGCAGTTTTTAGATTTTTGGAATTGTTTCTCAAAAATTCCGAATTTCGAATGTTTTCGTTCTTTCATTTTTATCTCTGCAATCTAAACATGCTGAAAAGTCTCCAGGGGACTGTTGGAAACTACATACTTTCCGCTTTCTTATAAAATTTGAGTCGCGCAAAATCGTTGTGACGGAAAGAAGTCATGATTTTTTGAAAATGGTGCGAACGAACTTTCGGTTCAACCTATTACCCTATTTACAGGTATATAAGCCGCATCCTTTTTGCTCTAAAGGCCAACACGCCAAAGGACTGACTGTCATCATGGAGCGCGTTATGGGAGAGCAATATGCGGTAAGGCGACCACTTTGCGAGGCATATGCGCGGCGGCACGCCTGGGTCTGCTCGCGTTCAGAGCAAAAAGGGTGCGGCTTATACACCTGAAAATAGGGTAGGTTGTTACATAAGTCTTGTTGAACTTTAATTTCTTACGGCAATAAGTCATGCACCTTATATTCTTTACAGGGCTCCAGGGTACCATTCAACAGAGCAAAGCAAGCTCTACAAGGTAATGTGCAAAAGTTCGCGCCCACTTCGATCCACTGTAGGTTTGCATCCAAAATTTGAGTCGTACTGAGGGCTCAAAAAATCGCGAAAAATTCGTATCTTTGTTCGAAAAAATCCCACGACTTTCCAACTTGCTCATAAAAATTACACATTGTATCAGACACTCATGTGTACCGTTCCTGGATTTTTCCTTCGTCTAGAAATTAAGAAAACGAAAGTTTTCTTGTTTTTTACAAAAATGGAGTTATGCAGTTTCTGTTCATGTAGCTGTATACTGCAAGCGCTTAGAGGTACAACCGTAAATTTTCAGCTTTCCAGAAGCCCTAGTTTTCGAAAAATACCGAACTTAGCTTTTTTCGCTCGGGGGTTCAATGCTAAATCAGGTATTTTTCGAAAAGTAGAGCTTCTGGAAAGTTAAATTTTACGGTTGTACTTGTAAGGGCGTGTAGTATACAGCTACATGAACAGAAACACCATAACTCCATTTTTGTAGAAACAAGAAAATTTTCGTTTTCTCAATTTCTAGACGAAGAAAAATCCAGGAGCGGTACACATGAGTGTCTGATACAATGTGTAATTTTTGTGAGCAAGTTGGAGATTTGTAGAATTTTTTTGAGCGAAAATATGAATTTTTCGTGATTTTTGAGCCCTTAGTACGACTCAGATTTTGGATGCAAACTTATAGTGGGCCGAAGTTAGTATGAAGTTTGCATAATGTCTTGTAGAGCTTACTTTGCTCTATCAATTGGTACCCTGGAGCTCTGTAAAATCTGAGATGCTTGACTTATCGCCGTAAGAAGTTAAAGTGTAACAAGACTTGTGTAACAACCTAATAATATTAGGTTGATGCAAAAATAATGAGCGTTTTCATAGAACTTTTTTCAGGACAACTTTTCTCCATCAAACTTCTTTCTTTGTAATGGTTTCCGCACATTGTTAGAAAGCTCTTTTCATGCTCTATCTAAGGGTGTTTGAAATGGACTTTTAGCCCACTCTGTTAAGAATTTATAGAGCTTCAAACAGTCGCACTCAAACCAGATTTTCGTTGCATTCATTTTTCTGGCCAGAATTTGAGCGCGAATGAAGGTGGTTTATCGAAAATTTAGTTGCTATATGTGATGGAAACTGTCTAGATTATGCATATTTAACCGTATCTTTTGAAGTTATCTGAAGTGAGATATCGGCGGCTTAACATGGGTAATGGTTATGGTCATTTTAGAGCCCATAACTTTCTTTTGTAGAACGCAGTCGTTCAAACTTTGCTCATCTCTGTAAGCGTGAGGGTAGGAGTCCTATTAGCAGTTTTTGCCAACACATCCAGGTGTTCAGTACGCAGAAAAATAGAAAATCCTATACTTCGGGGTTTTGAAGTTTATTGAAAAAATGCTAAAAAAGTAGATATTTTTGAATTTCGATTTTTCCCTCTTCGATAATTGTTTTTCTCCAAACCGTTTCCATGTATATTTGTACGACTGGCTTGTGGCTACGAGATAGGCTGCTTATAAATGGTAACAACAAAGTATGAAAGGAGTTATGTTTTGTCAAAAACAGGACCTCAAAAAAAATTGTTGTTTTTCAATCCATATTTTTCTGCCCATATGAGATATGAGTATAAGTTAATGTGTGCTGTCTCAGACAGCGGATAGGACCCCTCCGCCGGAGAAATGGCAGGGTCGCGGCATATCCCCAGCGGTGGGTCTCCCATTTGTCCGGCGGAGCCCTCCCATTTGTCCGGCGGAGACCTCCCATTTCTCCGGCGGATACCTCCCATTTTCTGCTCCGGAGACCTCCCATCTTCTGCTCCGGATACCCCCCATTTTCTGCTCCGGATACTTCCCATTTTCTGCTCCGGATACCTCCCATTTTCTGCTCCGGAGCCCCCCGATTTTGTGCGCCGGAGCCCCCCGATCGCGGCATACTGTAATTAGCCCTAATTAAAGGCAGCTTCCAGGCAGATCTGGACCTATGGGGCTTTTACATGGAAAGTACTTTTGGGGCCCTAACTAAGGCACTGCCGAAGCAGCAGCTCAGGTAGTGCTCCAATGGCTGAGATATTCCCCTCGAAACAGACCCCCGCGAACGTACTCGCATGGATTCATGGCAGTTTCGCGCCAGGATCCACTCTTTGCGCCATGAATCCATGCGAAACACGGTCGCGGGGTCCGGTTTCGAGCAGAATATCTCAGGCGTTAGAGCACTACTTGAGCTGCCGGTTGGGTAGTGGCTTAGTTAGGGCCCCAAAATACTTTCCATGTAAAATCCCCATAGGTCAAGACTTGCCTGGACGCTGCCTTTAAGCTCCAAACCCCAATTTTGTCTCTAAACCCCACCCAAATAAGCCGAATAGGACCCCCCCCCCCCCCCGGGTAGGAGTTTAGCGCGACCCTCACCCCGTACTCTACCCCCTCCCTCTCACCCCTAGCGTTTGTGGATAGAAGATAGAAGAAAGAACGAAGAGATAAGACATTTATTTCAAATCTTTCAAACTTCTTCGAAAAATCGTCTCATATCGTAAATCATTTCACACCCACTGGTGTAAAAGAATGAACCTTTCCAACCAAACAACGGTTTGTGGAACAGTTTAAATTGCAGTCGCAGTCGGCCCATATTATCTATTTGCTTGCATATGTGAAGAACGAATTGTTCTCCACTGATGTCATCGGGAACAGCGCCAAGATTGAATGATCGATGAGATAATGATCCACCTGTTTAATAACATAAACGTAAATGACGTTGCTAATGATTAGAGAAACTCACTTGTAAGAACACAACCTATCCAACATGCATGATAGTAGTTCATTGAGTTTGAACCTCGGTTCCGTATGTTCTTCATCATCAGGAAGATCGTAAAATAGTTAGATAGTTTTTACCAGGGTACTGGGAAGCGACACTTGCATAAGGCGTTTATTATAGCCTCGTCTTCACTGAAAGATAGATCATGATTTTTTTTAACTTCACAAAAATTATCTGAGATCAAAACGTTAATAAATTTTTAGTTAATGCAAAGTCATAACTGAACTCACGTAGATCAAGAAAAATATAGAATTTAGGAGAAGCCATCCTCTTTGGGAAGAAGACGGCTGTAAATAATCAACAATGCTAGATGCCGCTTCGACGGTACCATGACTGGCCGCTCTGTAAACGCTATGAATATATCAGCTATGAAAACAAACATTACGCACCTCTGTCTAACTTCTCTTACTAAAACACTGCAGAGAAACGTAGTGAAGTTCAGAATTTTTTTGGACTCTGCTTTCAACTCGGCCGGCGTGAACATGGCCATGACCTAGAAGAGGCAGACGCTACTGTGATAAGTTACAAAGCTATGAAAGACAACAAAACAAGGAAGAGCAAACATTGCAAGCACAGAAAATGTAAAAGTTAACATGGATTAGAGTAAAGAGGAAAAAAACATTCAATTCACGAACCTTTGTAAATAATGGCAATAAACGGTTTGGGTCAACATCTCGACATCCTGAGAGAGGTATTCGCATATATTCACTGAACGTTTTCCGCAAGTGCAAGAGTGTCAGAGTACGATCACCCTTATCACTCATTTCCGATACTTCAGCGAGCGTTGAGTTGCGGAGCAATCTGTGTAAGTAATGCACATAGGTACTATCAAAGTGACATGTAGCTTTGGAAAATCACTTCGCCTTACTTGGAATATTGATTACCATCACCTATATTATGTAAAAGTCAATAGTATCCAGATATGTAAGCACCAAATGAACAAACATTGGAAAATGATGTTAGATGAAAAGACTGGAAAGCGAAAGATATTCCCAAAAACAGCGCATTATCAATGGTGACACTTGGTCCAAATGCACTACTTTCATGTCCGATGAAGCGAGTGACATTCTGCTTCCTTAGGCACCCGCCATACTTACCCCTCTTGATCCGCTTGATCCGCTTGCTCCGCTTCTTGCAAGACGCGTGTGAAACGCGCGCACTCAGTAGTCTGTCATTTGGCGCCGCGTAGGTAAAAAGCGATCTCGGTGGTTAGGCAAATTCGCTGTACGTGACGCCAAATGACAGACTGCTGTGTGCGCGCGTTTTGCACGCGTCTTGCAAGAAGCGGAGCAAGCGGATCAAGCGGATCAAGAGGGGTAAGTATGGCGGGTGCCTTAGACATGAAAGGCTACAAAGTACGAGCAAAAAAGAACAACAACTTCTCTTGTAGTGCAATGACGGCAGTTAGTTGAAAAAAATGACAAGATGTTTTTTCCGTATCTCTCTACTTATACCATCAAGACCAGAGAACTATAGAAAACGCTAACAAGAAAGCAGAAACCAAATGAGTGAGATGAAATGACGCTGACGTGCTCCACCGCCAAGACCGACACCCAACGAGAATGTGCGATTGGACCAGATGACCTTAATTTGACAGCAACTATGATTACGTGGATGACCAAAGAAGCTATCTGTAAGATACCAAAAACATTTCAAAACTGCGCTAGACTCTTGATTGAAATGACAAGGATATGTTGAAACTATATGTTCTACAACCTTGATACCTCAG
>CATQJL010000223.1:37330296-37389763 GCA_958299035.1 Cylicocyclus nassatus | reverse complement strand
AGCAGTGGTATCAACGCAGAGTACTGAGCCGAATCGAACGGTATCCTCGGATTCAGAATTCGTCCATTCTGAAGCGAGATATGGGTAAATTGACGATCATTCCGGCGCACTGCGGCGGAGTGTGGCGCACTCTGCCGCACTCCGGCGCACTCCGCCACACTCCGCCACACTGTGGCGGAGTGTGGCGGAGTGCGCCGCAGTCCGGCGACTTTTTTGACGAACTATGAGCGGTATTGTACGCAGTGACTTCTTAGTACACGTGAAGTAGGTCTGAACAAAAATAGCGATGAGAGAATGGACGAGCACATGAGAGCCTATCTATCCGGATACATGGAGCAGACAGCGTTCAATCCTCAACCCCGCTTCAAATTCACAGCTTTTCTCATCACTGGGAGAAGCGGGGTAGAAGAAAGAACGGAAAAGCAGCGACATGGAAAAACGAACAAGGCTAAGAACGCCCAAAATCATGAAAAACAAGAGGCAAGTCCCAACTCAATACTCCCTAATTCGTCGCAGATGGCTATGGAAACTGCGCAGCCGCTTCCTGGAACAAATGAAGTAGTTTTGACCAAAAAACACGAAGACAGAATGAACAATCGCACGATAGCCCATCTTTCCGAATACACGGCGCAGAAAAGCGCTCATTCTTCAACCGCGCTTCGAGTTCGAAGTTCTGCTGATCAAAAAGGGAAGCAGGGTGGAGGAATAAGGCCAAAATGAGCGAAATCTGGAAGAAAAACCATTGAGAACGGTCAAAATTCTCCAACTCCGGCCGTTCAGAACGGTGCGGGGCGGCTGCAGCGCATGCAGCACAGTTCTGGAACTGTTCCCGCACAGTTCCCGCACAGTTCCAGCACAGTGCGAGAACTGTGCGGGAACAGTTCCAGAACATGGGAATCAGTATGAACCCAGCCTAACTCTGCGCGCTATGAATTCTAGCCCAAAAAGTGCTCAAAAAGTTTTTTTTGCGAAAATAGCGCCAAAAAGTGATGAACGCGTAGGTAATCGATTTGGCAAGGTTTTATTTGAAAAAAACTGAGAAGATTTTTGCACTGAAATGTAGCCTAAGGTGTCTATTATCCTTATGACGATTATCAAATCAAAAAAAATACGTAATCCGTTCAAATTCGCATTTATTTCCTTGCAACAAAGCTTTTTTTCTCAAGATCACCGCTCTTACATGGAGATGCTTCATGAATGAACAGTTGTTTACAATTCATTTGTGATGCGCAGCATCGCGTGGTGAGTTCCAAAGCCATTCTCATGCGAACATGAGAAAGGCATACGGATAGGGAGCCGGTGCGAACCTCCGCGAAGCTGAGGTGACGCACTGGTTAAGTATTATGTCTCCTGATACCCAATGCTATATCTTCTGTTTTAAAGCTTTGGGACCACCGAGCTATAGTGGATTTGGTGACAGTCCCCTCACCAATTGCTGCGCAGATATCTTTGGTAGGCTCACTTGTTCTACTGCGACGCTGCTGCTCGAAGTTCAAAATCACTTGAAGTAATGAGCTTTTATTTTACGCTTATAAAAATAACGCCACGTGACAGTGCCCAATTATAGACCTCGATGAGGGCTTTGTTATGTACTAACATCTGCCAAAACTCGGACTTCCAATTAGCTTTTCTAATCGAGAAAACTGCATTTATTCCCTAGGTGACCCATTACTTTTGGATCACCCTAATAGTATTCTACAAGCGTCCCGGACTCACCACAAGTACAAGTACAAATACAAGTAGAAGACTACAACATATACAAATTTTGTTCAAAGGTTTTTCATTACAAGCGCAACGGCTGTGCCGTGGCTTGCTTATCACTGCAGCATATCCCCTTGTTCAAAAAACCGTGAAATAAATTTTTAGTGTGCATTGTTAGCAGATTGGGCCGCAGGGCACTCAATGATACTTTCGCTGTCAATTGCTTTCAAAATTAAACATCTGACAACTAAGATTTTAAAATTGCTGTCACAGCCTTGAGTGCAAAGTTGTTTTTGAATAATCGTG
Source organism: Cylicocyclus nassatus (assembly GCA_958299035.1). Classification (NCBI taxonomy): domain Eukaryota; kingdom Metazoa; phylum Nematoda; class Chromadorea; order Rhabditida; family Strongylidae; genus Cylicocyclus; species Cylicocyclus nassatus. Next base: position 37,387,756 of record CATQJL010000223.1, on the reverse strand, counting down.
CATAGCCGGCCATACATACCTTGATTTATCCTTCTCATGGCCTAGGAAAGCTACCCCATAGAGATTTATGGTCAAACATGCGCATTCGCAGGAGGGTAGAGGTTTTCTAGATTCCTTTTATTATAACAAGAACTGTTAGAAATTCTCCTCTTACGCCAGAGTAACATACAAAAATCTGCTGTCACACTTTACAAAACAACAACTCTACTTGAGTTTGCATGAAATTATTAGGGTCGGTTGTAAACCTCTCGACACGCGCAGCTCAAACTCAGAGTTAACTCCGAGTTAGCACGCACCTTTCAGGGACTATCAAAACCTGCATAAACAAACCAATTTGGGGAAAGGGTGATATGGCAGGATACCTCTCTAGACGTAGTTTATCCTAAGGGTGCCTTCACACCGCGCCGGCAGCCGCCGCTGGCAGCCCGTAGCAGCCGCCAGCAGCCGCCAGCAGCCCGTAGCAGCCGCCGCTGGCCGCTTTCGTTATATAAGCAAAATTATCAAAATCTTACTACTTTGAATGCTCCTGTCTACGCTTTTCATCTTCTACGTTCTTTTGTTGCCGCTAGTACGCAGTTTGACCATATATCGTATATGTGCCCATTGTTGTCATTGCCTTCTCGTCGTTCATTCTGTTGAACCATAGTTGGTAGAAGGTTCTTTCCGGTGTAATTCTCTCTGACTTTGGATGCGTCGGGTTCTAGCAGGTGTGCAATTTGTTTTTTGAGTATGCTTCTGCTTTAATTTTTTCTTGGCTATCGGTGCATATGTAACTTGCATTCTACTATTTCGCAAGTTCGCCGGGATTAATTTGCGGGTTGAGTTCTTCTTGCCTTGATAATCGCTCACATCTTTTTAAATGAGGGTGGCCAGCGGCGGCTGCTTCATACCGCGCCGGCAGCCGCCGCTAGCAGCCGTAGTAGCCGCCAGCAGCCCGCAGCAGCCGCCAGCTAGCAGCCCGTAGCAGCCGCCAGCAGCCCTTGGCAGCCCATAGCCGCCGCTGGCCGCCTTTGTTATAGAAGCAAAATCGTCAAAATCGTACTACAGTTGTGACCGTGGAATTTGTCCAAAATTGCGGGATTTTCGGGATTTGCGGGATTTTTGGGATTCGCGACTTCACGGGATTTGCGGGAGTCGCGGGGTTTGCGGGACTTGCGGGATTTAGCTATAACTTCTTTTAAATCCACTTTATGTGCAATCTGCGTGTGGATTTGGCTTATCCCGAAAATCCGAAAATTCCGCAAATCCCGAAAATCCCGCAATTTTGGACAAATTCCACGGTCACAACTGTAGATATAGACTTTTTGTAGAGATATCGTGAGGTTAACTGAGTCACGAAAGTTCGTAAATTTGCCCGCACTTTTCGCGAATTTGTCAGAAAACTTGCCTGCTTGCTTTTCCAAGTCAAAATCACTGGGAACTGTGCTATCAAAAGGTGCATGCTCAGGCTCCAGTCTATAAAGTTCGCCGAGCTATGAGCCTACGAAAACACGTCCTCATGAATTTCGCTCAAAATGTAAAGATCGCGTATTTCGTCGAAATTCCACCCTCAGTGGTTGTATGACATACTGATCAAATCTGTTCACATTGGTTAAAGGTCTTCATGTGCTGGATTTGGAAATTAGGTAGATCTGAGCTCAAGCTACGAAGGTGCTTGGATATTCAAATGAGCAGCTGAAGAACGCGCGACCACCATATTCAACTCAATGGGATCCCTTGAGCGAAGTGAGCATATGCAATCGGAATGTCAGAATATTTCGTCGAAATTCCACCCTCAGTGGTTGTATGACATTCTGATTGCATATGCTCACTTCGCTCAGGGGATCCCATTGAGTTGAATATAGTGGTCGCGCGTTCTTCAGCTGCTCATTTGAATATCCAAGCACCTTCGTAGCTTGAGCTCAGATCTACCTAATTTCCAAATCCAGCACATGAAGACCTTTAACCAACGTGAACAGATTTGATCAATATGTCATACAACCACTGAGGGTGGAATTTCGACGAAATACGCGATCTTTACATTTTGAGCGAAATTCATGAGGACGTGTTTTCGTAGGCTCGTAGCGCGGCGGACTTTATAGACTGGAGCCTGAGCATGCACCTTTTGATAGCACAGTTCCCAGTGATTTTGACTTGGAAAAGCAAGCAGGCAAGTTTTCTGACAAATTCGCGAAAAGTGCAGGCAAATTTACGAACTTTCGTGACTTAGTTAACCTCACAATATCTCTACAAAAAGACCCTGTCTTCTTCAAAGACCACTATTTTCGTAAACAGCGTGTTCGAAAACCTCTTTGGGCGAAGTTTCTTTACAATCCAATGTCATCGACATTTTGACCAAAACCCATCGGCGAGCTTCAGGGCGTAGCGAGAAAAAATCAAATCACCCAAATTTCCTTGAAAACTTGCTCATAGAGGTTATTTGACCTGCCGATTACGAAAATCACATCTGCTTAGCAGTAGAGCTTCTCATTTTAGGGTCACTGTGGGCAAAATTTGAGACAACACGATTTTCCAGAATTCACCAGCTCTTCTATCTTTTTTCAAGAAGATTCTGCGGTTGCTTCTTAGCGCTCGATAATCTGCGGAAGCAGCACAATCCAACAGTGCTAGATAGAGTCTTTTATGTTTGATGTGCGCTGCGTTGCGACCTTGTGAATATACGCGCGCAGAAAATTTTGAAAAAATTGAAAACGGAATTTCAAGGACATGCTGTATACAGTAAGATTCGACTTGACAAAATAAACACAAATCTACTTTCTGAGTTCGAAAATGATCATTCTAAAGAAAGTTACGGCTAGTAGAACTTTTAACAGCTTAATTTTTCCAGAGTTTATTAGCTCTTCTATCTCTTTTGAAAGAGAGTCTTCGGCTGCTGTTTAGCGCGCGATAATCTAGTGAAAGAGTACTATCGAACGGTGCCCATGGCAGTCTCCTACGTGTGATGCCTGTTGCATTACACCCATGCGAAGAGGCGTCGGCATGCAAATTCAAGATTATTGAAAACAAGATATTGGAGACAACCTGTGTATCAAAAGATTCGCCTTGACGAGCTGAATACAACGTTGTTTTCGGATTTTGGATATACTCATTCGGAAAGAAGTTATGACCCTGCGTAATTTGCGTGATTCACATGAATTTCGCGGAATTCCCGGAAATTTTGCATGTTCTGTGAGTGGTTTTGTACTATAAGAGATAGAGATAAAAACTCACACAGCGTTTTCCAAAGTCCATTTCTTATTGTATATCAACAATGATCCAATTTTGTGTCGTCAGTGATAAATGATAAAATGATGATATCAATGACAACGACAGATAAGAATGGCTTAAATTCATGCGGTCGATTTCCACGTTCATCTTCCATATAGGGGCAGAATTTCAGCCCAGGCTTCGGCGTGAAGCGAGTTGAAGCAAAAATGCCATTCTATGTAAGAATTGGCAGCAATGGCATGTGCCATGGCATGTATTACATTATCCCTAATAGTGTGCTGTGATAGTGAAAAAAATTTCTGTTTTTCTTGGAAGAGAACTAATTTTTAGAAAAAAATAGGCTGGAAAAATCTTTTATTTCCAAATACAGTAATGGTCTTTGAGTGAATTATCTCAATGTACATCCTATACATTGATGGTTTTTGATTGAATTATCTCAAAGATCCATCCTAGTAGTCCAGCGAGCAGTCCCATTTGTCCATAATTTTTGAGTGATAATGCACTATTTAGCTCTGTTTTATCGTGAAGCGCTGGCACTTTAGCAGTTGTGCGTAGCCGCAACCGAATTGTCCTATATAAGCAGTCGTGCGTGTAACCGCAAATTTGTGTAGGCTTCAGACTCTGAGCAGGATAGGAAGGGAAATTCCTCTTCTGCGGTTCATTTTTCAAGTGTTTTAGTTGTTGGGGCAGAAATATGTTGATTGCTCCAATTTACATTTCCCTTTAGGATGTTTTCATATAACGCTTCCGTAATTTTTAGGCTATTGCGAATTTTATTGCATCGATCTCTTGATCGCAAGCGCAATTTTTACTTGGATATGGACTTGCTTGCAGTCGTAGCTATAGCTACAATACAAAATCTGCAGTACAGCCCGTCAATAAAGGTAGCATCTGCCGACGTGCCACATACCTGGCTATTTACACATCAGTGCTTCACCTCTGCTTCGCAGAGGCTCGCACTGGCTCTGCTATCTATGCCCTACTCATTCTCGTATAATGATGGCATTGGAACTCACCGAGCAATGCCGACAATCGCGACAAAATGTAAACAACTTCTCATTCCAAAAGCTTTTTTATGGGAAATCGGTGATTTCGCGTGTATGAGACTTTTTGCAGGAAAACAAATGCAGATTTTATAGTTTTTGATTTTCTCATGGCTTTTGCATTTGCAATAAGAACAGCAGTCACCGTGAGCTAAAACTTTGTGCAAAATTTTCGTCGAATTGTCTGGTAAAACCTTGGCAACCAATACTTTTTGGCGCCGTTTCTGTCAAGCAATGGACTTTTAATCACTTTTTTGAGCCTAAGTTCATGACTTGCACATTTACTTGGCACAAACATCCACACACTGAAAAAAGTGGAATTACGGACCCAATTTTGCGGCCCAAATGCAAAGTGGATCCGTTTGACACGCAATTTCTGAGGGATCTACTCAACAAATCTGCTCGTGCTTTTGCATTTGGACTTTCATGCGGGTAGCATGCGCTGTGTAAAATTTGAGCCCAGAAGGTTGTCTGGAACCCGCTCTACGATCGTAACAGACACACTCTCAGACACACGCACACATACACACAAAGTCACGTGAACATCCTTAGCCCGTTATTATAAGTAATGATAGCCTGAAGCTCCAAATCCTTTATGCTAATCCATTCCAGCAACTGTCTGTGCGCATTCATAGCAATGATTTTGGTGACAATTGTAGAAGCTAGCAACTGCTGACTTTAAAGCCGCAAATATAGCTATGCGCCTGTTGAATACGCGGATAGCCCTTACAACACTTGATTTACGGCGCATCTAGGTGTCTTCCGATGCCGAAAAATTGTGCATGACAGCGACAGTTGCGATCAGCACCTCATTCATCTGCAAGCTCAATTAGATGATCATACATTGCGATAAGGCGTAGTCAGCAAACTCGGGATCTTGGCTGAATCCAAGAGAAAAGCTTTCGTTTCAAAACAGACAAATCATTCTCATTGTATTGCAAGATATTTATTAGGTTGTCCCGAAAGTTTTGTCGGTTTTTTCAAACCACTATAAAACCAGGCACAATGGAGACCTGAATGAGTTTTAACATGCATTCGATGCAGCTTTTCTTTCTCATTTTTATGGTTATATTTAAAAGCCAAGATTTTGTATGATTATTTTGATAATTGCCAACAAGTTAGGAACACTTCCTTCGCAGTGTCCCTAATGGGTAAATTCAGTACAGAAAAAAACCTCCTTCTGCATATTCTAGTTCTCTGGAAACTAGGAATATTTATCAAAAAAATATCTGAAAGATGTTATTCCTGCACAGATTGTCCTCGAAAACGATTCTCTCCGTAGAGCAAAACAAAGTGTCATTTGCGTGCATGGAGAGTCACGCTTACACAGCGCGTTAAGGCCTTAGTTCTGGCAAATAATAGCACGTCGTTGAGAAAGAATGCGCTTTTTCCATGTCTAAGGAAATGGACAGTCAACGAGAGCTTAGTTTAGGACATAGGCTATTTTTCGCAAACTGTGACTTTTGCGAACGATCTGCTAAAATTTTGCTAGTCCTCTAGACGTGCTGCATAGTAGAGATTATGATTTAAAACAGCTGATATTGCAAACTGAAGTAGAGATTTGCACTGTTCCTTTATTTTTCGAGTATCAAGAATTTACAAGAAATCTTCGACAAATGTATGCTTGCTTAGGTGAAGATAGATTTCTCCACTCTCGCACAAATCTCAAAAGAGCTACTTGATATAACCGGAAATTCTTTTTGAACTTGTGCACAGCTTTTTTTCCTGTCTTTTTCTAACAAGATCTCAACCATCATTATTAAGCATAAGCTATGCTTACCTACTTAGACAAGGCTTTCCGATGTTACATGCGTATAGGTAGGAAGATTTAGTCTCTTTTGAGTCTAGAAACTTTTAATGCTACCCCTGGTGCCATAGACAGTCATAATCTTACTTCCAAAAAAGTATTCTAAAAAAAGTAGCCGTAAGTGATTGTTAAATTGCGTTTCGATTTATCTATCAAAATGTAGAAAACAGTCTATCAAAATGGTCGGTCTATCAAAATGTAGAAAACATGGCACAACACTTTTTATCACTATCGCATGTGAGAGCAAACTTTGACTTGATTTGTTGAGCGAGCGAGTAGGAAGATGAAAGCTGAATAACTCTCAGAATCTTTTTTGGATACTAACTAAGCTTGGTGATCTGAACTTTGTATTGTCAAATTGCAAAACGTAATAGACGTTTTTACATCAAAAGTTCGAGAATAGTATCTTTCAAAGATAAAACTGAATTAGGCTTACTTTGATTGCTTCTGTTTTTTCGTGATCCGTAATGTTAACTGAATGAGTAGAGGTACTTCTGAATCCTAGAATTCTGATAGAAAAAGTGAGAGTCAAGGGCGACTGGAGATGAGATTCCGTTTGTGCATCCAGATTGTTTTTCTTATATGTTTCCTTGTCAAAAACGCCTAACATAGGATATTCCAGAGCTGTTTAGCTTTGATTAAAGGTTGAGTAAAAAATGGTATCACGAAAGGAAAGCTACTAAGGAAAAGTTTGCGAAGCACTTTCAGATTTTTAGAAGATATCAAAACTTTATATCAGTATTACTTGTTTTTATCCTGAACCGATATTCACTGTTCACTGCAGCCAAGATTCACTAAAAAGTATTGAGTTTGAGATATCCTGCTACAGCCATTCTCTAACGCAGTCGTTCTCCGCTACCGTTTATTTGCGCTGTATTTGCACTTGTGAGGCACATGAGAATATTGTGTTCTAGCGAATCCTAAGTTCAAAAGACGAATAACCGCTTGATTTTTATTGTGCCGTACGCAGTTGTGTATTTACGGTGATTATTCTGATTGCTAAGCGCTTAGCTGTTCCCTATGATTGAGGTTGACAGCGCTATAGAAGTGATGCAATGCACCAGGAAAAGCATATAGCAATCAGTTCTGATAATTGCGATTAGCAGTACGGTTAGTAAACTGATTCCCACTGGAGAAAATTACGAAATCAAAATGATCTACCGCTTCAAGTTGATGGGCGAAAAGATTTGGTTTTTCCAACAAACGTTCGAACTGACTTGTGGAAAACGCTCCATCTAATTGTATCCGTATGAATGGAAGGGTCCTAGGACGGGAAGGGGTCACATGGTCCAACAGCGATATTTCAAAAGTATGAGCATCTCAACATCCTTTTTTCCAATGCAATCGTATCTTTGTTAAAGGATAATTCAAATCTAAACGCAGCAATAGTCTGTCTATAAAAGCGCTTGAGTACTCTGCGTTGATACCACTGCTTGACCTATCGGTGACAAAAGTGGGAAAATAGCAAAGTTCTGGCTGGAAAAAAAATGATGCTGATTTTTGGAATTATACTTGAGGTTTTCCTGATCTGATTATATTCATAGGTTAGAAATATTCTTCAGAGTCCAGAAAGAATAATAAGACCGGTGGAACCTAGAGTTTTCAAAGAATCTTTTTAGCAAGTACCACAATACGAATCGAAGTAGGAAAATATTAGGTTGCCCCGAAAGTTTTGTCGCTTTTTCCATCGCTCACTAAAACCTACAGAACACCAATTCAAGAAAGGTCTAAGTACCATTTGATTCAGATTTTCATCCTCTTTCTTACAACTATGTTTGTTCTCTGATCTACCCTGTCTTCGCAATGTTATCGCCATGGCTTATTGAGCAGCCCAGCAGTAACGCCAAATCTTTTCTGAATTAAAAAAAAATTTCTCCTACTGCTTTCAAAAAGCGCTAATAACTTTTATGTAGAACCATTCTTCGGCTACATTATACTTATTTTAGATTACATGGATCACGTTATCAAGTCCTAAAATAATTAATTATTTAAGGATAAAAACAAGTAATACTGAAATAAAGTTTTGATATCTTCTAAAAATCTGAAAGTGCTTCGCAAACTTTTCCTTAGTAGCTTTCCTTTCGTGATACCATTTTTTACTCAACCTTTAATCAAAGCTAAACAGCTCTGGAATATCCTATGTTAGGCGTTTTTGACAAGGAAACATATAAGAAAAACAATCTGGATGCACAAACGGAATCTCATCTCCAGTCGCCCTTGACTCTCACTTTTTCTATCAGAATTCTAGGATTCAGAAGTACCTCTACTCATTCAGTTAACATTACGGATCACGAAAAAACAGAAGCAATCAAAGTAAGCCTAATTCAGTTTTATCTTTGAAAGATACTATTCTCGAACTTTTGATGTAAAAACGTCTATTACGTTTTGCAATTTGACAATACAAAGTTCAGATCACCAAGCTTAGTTAGTATCCAAAAAAGATCTGAGAGTTATTCAGCTTTCATCTTCCTACTCGCTCGCTCAACAAATCAAGTCAAAGTTTGCTCTCACATGCGATAGTGATAAAAAGTGTTGTGCCATGTTTTCTACATTTTGATAGACCGACCATTTTGATAGACTGTTTTCTACATTTTGATAGATAAATCGAAACGCAATTTAACAATCACTTACGGCTACTTTTTTTAGAATACTTTTTTGGAAGTAAGATTATGACTGTCTATGGCACCAGGGGTAGCATTAAAAGTTTCTAGACTCAAAAGAGACTAAATCTTCCTACCTATACGCATGTAACATCGGAAAGCCTTGTCTAAGTAGGTAAGCATAGCTTATGCTTAATAATGATGGTTGAGATCTTGTTAGAAAAAGACAGGAAAAAAAGCTGTGCACAAGTTCAAAAAGAATTTCCGGTTATATCAAGTAGCTCTTTTGAGATTTGTGCGAGAGTGGAGAAATCTATCTTCACCTAAGCAAGCATACATTTGTCGAAGATTTCTTGTAAATTCTTGATACTCGAAAAATAAAGGAACAGTGCAAATCTCTACTTCAGTTTGCAATATCAGCTGTTTTAAATCATAATCTCTACTATGCAGCACGTCTAGAGGACTAGCAAAATTTTAGCAGATCGTTCGCAAAAGTCACAGTTTGCGAAAAATAGCCTATGTCCTAAACTAAGCTCTCGTTGACTGTCCATTTCCTTAGACATGGAAAAAGCGCATTCTTTCTCAACGACGTGCTATTATTTGCCAGAACTAAGGCCTTAACGCGCTGTGTAAGCGTGACTCTCCATGCACGCAAATGACACTTTGTTTTGCTCTACGGAGAGAATCGTTTTCGAGGACAATCTGTGCAGGAATAACATCTTTCAGATATTTTTTTGATAAATATTCCTAGTTTCCAGAGAACTAGAATATGCAGAAGGAGGTTTTTTTCTGTACTGAATTTACCCATTAGGGACACTGCGAAGGAAGTGTTCCTAACTTGTAGTAAAAGAAAAACATTTACAGTTTTCGGATAAAGTACCCATTTGAGCACATTTCTAAGAAAGCGTTTCTTTCAAGAGGTAATTTCTGTACTCTAGTCCACAGTTCCGCAGTTTTCAGATACAAACAAGCATTGCTTTTTAAAAGCGAAATGTCTTAATTTAAAAAGCAGCGATTCTATGCCAGAATTACTATCATCGAAAAATATGTAAATTGTCAAAAACCACACCGTACCTTTGCTGCTTGCTTTTCCCACGTTTTCAAGTCATCCTTAGCTAATGTTCCCAGTCAACGCCTGAACGTAAAAGGCCAGCGTGAAAGCGGATTTTTCTGTTTTTAACAATGAAAATATCTTAGCACTATGATCGATTGCCTCTTCATCGATCACTAAAGGTACTCGAGCAGTCATTGGAGCATAGCTTCATATATCTGACATGAAAAAAGAAAACAAGTGTTTCAGTACGAGTCCCTTCAAATTTGTGAAAAAAATCCGGAAACAATCAAGTTTATCGATTGAAGTCGAAAAAAAAAGTTTCATAGCACCGCAAAGCAAAGGTTTTCGCAGCGATCAAGTGACTAGGATGTTCTAAAAATAAATAAAAATTTTAGTCAGTAGGATGAATAACTTCTTGCGCATATTTTTGATGAATATTGATATGGAAATGTTGCAGAGGAACATCTGCCTTCAAAATCAGTGCATCTTTTTGAAAATATTTTCGATGAATTGTAAGTCCTCGAAAGGCCGCACTTCGCGGTGAGATTTTATTTGGGAAGTTTCTATGACGTGTTAACGGTAAGTACATAAGGCCATTTACACATACGGCCTTCACACATAAACTCTCAAAACTTTTACTCTGGAAAATCTAAGCGTGGAGCTCCAAAAGCGGTTTTTCTTATTTTCAGTTCTACATAGCTCAACTAGTAGCTTTGTCATGCTCGTTGTAAAAACCATTTCCATCAGAAGTCATGCCTAATCTCGGTCATTACGAAAAAAAAAGCTTGATGGAAATCGTTCATGTTAACTTCTTGTAAGTTGCATGCATTGTATTTCATATATTTATGCATGACCACTATCTACTGATGGTTCATGTCATTCAATATTTTCCTCAACTAAAAGAAATATCAGTAGGTAGCCGATATATAGATGCATGCTTAAGAAAATGTTGGCACGGTTTTTTCTCGATATATTGTTATATCATCTGGAAAAAAAATTATGTCAGGCAACTGGCCCAGTTTCTTACAACCTTCAAGGTGAGTACGTTTTACTGTTTTGCGGCACCGTCGCACCCACCTCAAGATAACCTCTTTGAACAGGCAATATAAAGAAACGTTTAGCTTAAGCAGCATAAATCAAAGACAAACTTTATGTAACAACAGAATTTTGCTCCTATGTTGAATGAAGACAAGTGTGCGGGGCCCAATTCAACATATGAACCTCGTTTTGCCCCTGTTATAACATGCAGTTCTTCACTTCTAATGTTAGTGTGAAGTAAGCCATGCCTAAGTAGGCCATTGCAACAAATCCCACTCAATTTGACCCCTCCACGTTGAGAAAAATTTGCTCAAAGTGGTACGCGCAGAGCGAGTTGATACGCGCGGACGACTCCTTCGGTCTCCCTTCTTACGTGTTTCAACATGTCCCTCCACTTGGCATCCACCTCCCTTCTGTTGCTGCCACTGTGGCTGAGACTGAAGTTGGAAGGCACAACTCGTCCATGTTGCTTCCACAGAACCTCCAGAAAACGGGTTTTTTGAAAACTTTGTGCGATTTTAAACTCAAACAGTGCTAGACAGGGTCCGACAGGCTTGCAAAAAGCAAAAATCTCGGCAACTAAATTTTGGTGAGACACTGCCTTTGAAGCTCAAGGACGATCTTACTCAAAGCCTGGGATATCCTAGGTAAAGGTCGTATCTGCTTGCAGTCCACTGGATCCGTATCCTTGAAGTTAACATGTCACCAATATACTCACACTTCGATTTTATGTTCTCGCCGTATATTACGTGCATATGCCGTGCATATTTCTGATTTTTACCTTTGAACTTCCTGATCTATTGAATTCTAAAGGAATCAAGTTCCAAATCTATGCTGATGATATCAAGATGTATGCTTTCTATGCTTTCTACGATGAACAAAGCCATTGTTGCGTTCATGAGAGATTACAGTCTTCTATCAATGCAATGAGACTAGGCTTTAAGGAATGGGTTATCTGTTAATCCTGATAAATGCTCCTTTTTGCATTTAGGAAAGGTTTCCCCGCTGAATCACGAAGTTAGTGGAATAGAGTTAAATCCACGTTCTATGGTAAATGACTTGGGGTTTTCGTTAATTCAAAACTTGATTTTATGGAGCACTAGGTGGCTTACCCGGCTCCGCCCGGCCCTGTTAATGCTATGATCAAGGATTTATCCCTATCCCTGTAGAACCTTTCATTGTGCCCACTTCTACATGCAATTCCCTACTCCCGCTGTTATAATATTTAGCATACCCACCTACCTCCCTCAACAACCCTTAGCCCCGTAGCTCAAACTTTGCAAAAAAAGCAATAAAACCAGTAAAAGTAAGGACAATTCTGAAAACTGATGGCGTTATTCGGCTATCCGGCCCCGAAATGTTTTTGTGAAGGATCTTGCTCAAAGTCGGTACATGGGGACTATTAAAGCCGCTGATGACGATATCGTAGTCATTTTGCGTGGCAGCGGGTAAAAATCATGAAACTGCCTGAAACCTTGGCAGAAAATCACCTAAAGTGCTGTTTCAAGAATATCGTGCTCACTCCCCAAAATAAAGGCAAATCGTGTGGTATGAAAGTTTTCCACGACCGTAATGCTTTTCCTTATAGGATCGCTGCCGCGCGCGAGACATCTTTCGGCGGCTTTTGCCTAAGCAAAAAGAGGGGAAGGGAGATTTGCCGCGTGCGTTACACGTTGGGACAGGTTATCAGTCTCCTTATAGGACCGCTGCCGCGCGGGCGGCTTTTGCCTCAGCAAAAACAGGAGGAGGGAGATTTGCCGTGTGCGCTACGCGTTGGGACAGGTTATCAGGATATCAGGATGGCGCTGGAGACCGCCATGCAAAACCACCGTTTCCCCATCTCTAGAATAATCTAAATTGGCCCGAAAGCGAAAAAATGTCCATTCAGACCCTGCAACTCACTATAACTTCACTATTGCGTTATAACAGCGAGCAAGCATCATATTCATAAGCGATATGCTTGTGAACCGTTAAGGTTAGGTTTTGAGCAAATGTGGAAATTCGACCCATCTAAACCCATCGTAACCCAAGAAAATGCACTATCCTGCGAAATCAGCATGACATTCATGTTCAGCGCGCTAAATGATCACCCTAGACCAAGTTTAAAGCAAATCTGTGTTTTTGACCCCATGCCATATAACCACCACATCTCTATGAAAACGTCCCAATATGCAGAGAGAAAGAGATGATATTCGTAATTAGCATGTCGAATAAGCCATATAGACCGAATTTCGACCGAATTCATGATTTTGACTACCTACCGTACACCTATCGTAACCACACGGGAAGACGTTCTGCGGAGAAAGTGTGAAATCTGTAATCAGCATGTAAAGGGCCGGGCATACTTCACGCGATTTCAGTCGCAACGCGATTTGGCAGATAAGGCTCCGGAATAGTCGCCATAGCAGACAGTCGCCAGAAGTCTTCGGATCTAACATTAGCAAACTGCACATGCATAGTGTGTATAACTTACGTAGACTGATGAAATGCCCTATCTTCTGTACATTTATAAGGTGCTTACAATGAGTTATGGACACCTGGAATATTGCCAAATCGCGTCGCGCTCTGACATCGCTTGAAGTATGCCCGGCCCTTAAGATAACCCTTATACACGAAGTTGAGCAAGCCCTACCGCAAAAAATTTTGAAGCTCGGATAGGCGAATAGCGTCAAACTAATATCGAACTCGTAATCAGCATGCTTGATTACCCCCTTTGCCAATTCCCAGCCCCGTAGCTTAAACTTCGCAAAAAACCGATAAAATCGATAAAAATAATCGATAATCTTGAATACTAATATTGTATTCGGAATCCCCATGCTCGATTACCCCCTATGCAAACTCCCAGCCCGTAGCTCAAACTTCGCAAAAAATCGATAAAATCGATAAAAATAATGGACGATTTCAAAATCTAATATTGTAATCGTAATCCCTATGCTCAATTACCCCCCTGTGCCAACTCCCAGCCCCGTAAGTGAACTCGATAAAATCGATAAAATCGATAAAATCGATATGGATCGATGACGAAAAGTACAATACCGCTCATAATTCGTCAAAAAAAGTCGCCGGACTGCGGCGGGCTCCGCCGGAGTGCGGCAGAGTGCGCCACACTCCACCAGAGTCCGCCGGAATGCGGCAGAGTGCGCCACACTCCACCAGAGTCCGCCGGAGTGCGGCAGAGTGCGCCACACTCCACTAGAGTCCGTCGGAATGATCGTCAATGTAGCCATATCTCGCTTCAGAATGGACGAATCTGAATCCGAGGACACCGTTCGATTCAGCTCGGCGAGACGCATCATCTTATATGTGAAGCTGAACGTCTGTTTGTCTGTTTGTCTTACGCATGTTCCGAATAGAAAATTCCATTTCTGAACCGACCAGCAAACTTTTCACACATACAGTTCGGGCCCCGGCGGTGTCATAGGCTACTTTTCGTCATCGATCGATTTCAATTTTATCGGTTTTTATCATTTCTTTTGCAGAGTTCACCTACGGGGCTGGGAGTTGGCACAGGGGGAGGGTAAGTGAGCATGGGGATTCCGAATACAATATTAGTTTGCAGAATTATCGATTATTTTGGTTCAATTCAGTGTGCTGATAACAGTATTACCATTGATCTGTCGCTGATGACACATAGACAGTTTACTATAGAGTATGGTAGAGAGCCACGCTGATCGAATTTGTTCTAAGATCTGCTCAAGATCACAATACCGCCTACAGAATGTCAAAAATTCCGTGAACTTCGAATTCCGGGGTTTCCGCCAGAGTGCGCGATAATCCGGGAAGCTCACGACATTTCAGGATCCGCGAAACCATGCGAATCACGCAGAGTACGCAACGCCATAACTTCCTTCGAAATGAATATATTCGAAATCCAGAAGCAGCTTTGTGTTCAGATCGTCGAAGCAAATATTTTTATATACAGTATGCTCTCGATATTCCGTTTCCAGTTTTTTCGAATTTTTTCTGTAGAGGTCCTTTCGCAAGGATGTAACGCAGCGTCTGCGTAACATAAAAGATTCCAGTAAGCACTATTCGATAGTACTGTCCTTGTAGGTTATCGTGCGTTCAAGGGTAGATGCAGACTGTCTTCCAAAAGAGATACGGAATGAAAATATTCTGGATCCGAAGAATGCTCAGTTTATCAAAGCAAGTCTTTCGATATACAGCTTATCCTTTATTCCGATTTCAATATTCTCAAATCTTTCTGTGGACGTCTTTTAGCGAATGTGTAAAGCAGCGCGCATTGCCCCTAGTAGACTCCAGCAAGGACCTTTCGATAGTAATTTTTCTGTAGATTACGTAGCGCTAAAAAGTAGTGACAGGCATCTTTCCAATGGAGGTAGAAAGGCTGGTAAATCGTAAAAAAATCTTGTTGTCCCAAATCCTACTCGTCGCAACCCTAGGATACGAGGCTGTCTTGCTAAGCAGATGTGAGTTAATCACCAGGTCGGATAACCCTTATGAACAAGTTTTCCGAGATGTTAAGGCTGATTTCATTTTTTCTTGTTTTACGCTCTGAAGCTGGCCGGTGGATTTTGATCAAAATGTTGATAATCTTGAATTGTAAAGAAACTCCGCTCATAGAGGTTTTCGAACATGCTGCTTATGAAAATCGTGTTCTCTCAAGTACAGGGTCTTTTTGCAGAGATATGGTGAGATAACTGCAACGGATTCACGAACGCTCGTAACTTTGCCCGCACTTCTCGCGTATCTGTCAAAAACCAAGCCTGCTTGTTCAGTCAAAATTACTAGGAATTGTGCCATCGAATGGTGCATACCTCTGACTCCACTCTACAGAAATCGCCGAGTTACGAGCCTACGAAAACATATCCTCATGAATTTTGCCCAAAATGTAAAGATCGCATATTTCGTCGAAATTTCTCATTGAGCGCTTGTACAACACGCTGAAATCAAATCTTTTCACATCCTTAATGGATGTTATTGTGATAGATTTGGTAGTTTGAGCTCTAGCCACGAAATAGCTTTGATATTTAGTTGAAGTGAAGCAAGCAAGCACCATATTCAATATAGTGGGAATCGTTGGACAAAGCGAACATAATATCTGCAACGAGCGTCATACAAGCGCTCACGGAGGAATTTCGACGAAATTTGCGATCTTTACATTTTGGGCAAAATTCATGAGGATGTGTAGGCTCGTAACTCGGCGATTTCTGTAGAGTGGAGTCTGAGGTATGCACCATTCGATGGCACAGTCCCTAGTAACTTTGAATGAGAAAAGCAAGCAGGCAAGGTTGCTGACAGATACGCGAGAAGTGCGGGCAAAGTTACGAGCTTTCGTGAATCCGTTGCAGTTATCTCACCATATCTCTACCAAAAGACCCTATACTTGACAGAGAACACGATTTTCATAAGCAGCGTGTTCGAAAACCTCTATGAGCGGAGTTTCTTTACAATTCAAGATCATCAACATTTTGACCAAAATCCACCGGCACCGGCCAGCTTCAGAGCGTAAAACAAGAAAAATTGAAATCACCCCGAACATCTCGGAAAACTTGTTCATAAGGGTTATCCGACCTGGTGATTAACTCACATCTGCTTAGCAAGATAGCCTCGTATTCTAGGGTTGCGACGAGTAGAATTTGGGACAACAAGATTTTTTTACGATTTACCAGCTTTTCTACCTCCATTGGAAAGATGCCTGTGACTACTTTTTAGCGCTACGTAATCTACAGAAAAAATACTATCGAAAGGCCCTTGCTGGAGTCTACTAGAGGCAGCGCGCTGCTTTACACATTCGCGAAAAGACCATCGCCGATTGGGCCCCCGGCTCCCAACGTCAGTGGTGTTACGACTCTCCTGCATCGGCGAGGGGAGCCAGGGGTCCGCTCCGTGAGAATAGTGAAGCGTAACGTGTGAGGTGGCTACCTGTGCAAACGCTACTTGTGCCTGCCACATGGGAACTCCACACACACTTAGGGGCCCTTGCCACCAGCCGGCTTAGTAGCGACTCGTCACTTGCAAATCGACCAATGCCTCCAAGCATCGACAGCTGGGGCGTGTACTCATAACTGAGGCACTTAACCGGTGTCGTGCCAAACTGCTACAAATGTTTCCCAGTAGGTAAAATTACAAATACACATGAAATGATAAGACAATATCCCGGAGCCACAGCCGAGCTGTGGTCACCGCTCCAACACAAATCACACCTGTACAATGCCCACCATTTATCCGCAAGTTATCCCTACACTCAAACATACAGGATGAGCACAACCAGCCAGATGTTACCGTAGGGGCCGGCAATATCGAAAACCCCCCGAGGCGGTGTCGCCGGCGTGTGCCAGGCGCTCGGGGTTACCTCGTAGCGTGGGAGCCAGTCCTCCGTGGCGTTGGTGGAAGCGACGCGTGAGATGGGGTAGCGCTGATCGATCGATGGCTTGAGACGAATTGGAACCCGACCGCTTATGATGGCGACAGCAGCGAAGAATGACTACGTGACTTATTTAAACGCTGCGCAGGTGAGAAAGGTGAGAGGCGGGACAGCGCGAAAACGACGTTTTGGGACCCCTTCGCAGCGCGGCGGCAGCAACCTTTGAAGGAAGTCGCGAATCCGCGACACTCCGGGCAACAAAAAAAGGGTCCTTGGTAGCTCCCGATCTGCCATGTTACGCACGACCCTACGAGTTAAACATACATACAAACCTACGAGTCAAGAATCCCTAGGTGGAACGCGGGACCTAGCCTGTCGTGATAACAGCCGGTTGTTCTCGGAGGTAAGCATGAAGAGTCGTCGGGGGCTCTACTCTAGATACTGGCGGGCTTCGGCAGTTGTGGAGACGATTGTTGCGTTGGACGGAAGTTGAGGCGACCATTGACTTGACGCTTGCGGCATCGACAGCTTCAATGGACTATGGAACTCGACGTTGACGTGCATGTTCGGCTTGACGTGACGTTAACCGCTGCTCCACATGGATGATGTGGAAGCGACGATGAGAAAAAGATGTTAAATTTGCCTACTGGCACGGTTTTTCACGCCTGGGGATTAATTCAAAGCGAGGGGGAGATTTTACCTCGCGACACAAGACCCCTGGGGCAAGACACATGCGAAAAGGGGGCATACCGGAAATTCCAAAGTAACACGGTCTCCCACCGTGGCCCCCAAAAAATTCGACAGTTGGGAAGTAGGTACTTGGGTTACACGTCAACTGCGGGCTAACCTAAAATAGGGTCAGCAACAAAAAACTAGACAAACTTAAGGCCCGCCAAAAACCAAAAATCAAAAAAAGGAAAAGAAAATAAAAGGGTATGAATAAAATAGTTAAACTAGATTAAACGTACCCAAAACATCGTCAGTTGGGGCTATCGGCAAGTGGGAAACGCGCAAATTGGGAACCTCTCCATTTTCCACCCAAAAACTCGATAGTTGGGGCTATCGCAACAGTGGACTCGAAACTTGGGGGATCCTTATCCTCAATCTAAACAAATAACATTAATAAAGAAATGATAGTTGGGGGGGGGTGAGCGCGAAGCTTCACCAAAAACTCGTAAGTTGGGGAAACGTAACCTGGGGCTAATGGTCTTGAGGCGAAGCATCTCTTCTCTGGGGCTGACAATCGTGGGGCAAGGCGTCTCTCCTCTGCTCTCTCCTGGCTCTCTGTCGCCTGCGTATGTCAGCCATTGCCTTGTACTGGTCAAAGATGGTGCGGTATTCGCCAAATGGGAGGTTGTTGGTGCAGTGGTGCTGGTCAAAGCGAAATGAGGTGTCGCGGTCCTTGGAACGGCACGAACGGCATCTCCTAGCATAGCGGGGGCAATTCTCCTCGGCATGGATGCAACAGCACAAGAAACATCCGCCCCTCCTCGCATGCAGGTCCATCCTCTCACTCAGGAGGGTATAGTTAGGACAGCTGGAGGAGTAATGGCGCTGCCTGCAAAAGTAGCAGCGGATGTTCTCGGGCGGTGTATCCGGCCTCCTCTGCTCCCGCTCTCTCTCCTCCATCGGCTCGTCCACCTGACGCTCACGTGAAATGGGGCGTGGGGCACCATCTTGGGGGGCGGGCGACACGTGCGATGTTGCGGCCGATGTGGAGCTCACTTCCGGTCCCCAACGAGACCTCTTGGGGGCTCTGGCGGCGCGGGATCGGTGTCGATCCGTAGACGACGATGGCAATTCGGCGATACCAGCAAGGACCTCTTTCTGGATGTCGTCCTGTTGCCGCTGTCGTGTGCGAGAGCGTAAATGCGGGCGCTTGGATGGGGTGCTCTGTCGAGCTGTGGCTGTCGTAGATTGTGGGTATGACTCGTGGGGATGCGCTTCTAACCTGCGCATGATGATGACATGGTATTGGTGACGGATTCTCTCCATCTCCGCAACCATTGTGGCGGATATAAGGTTGATCTGAGCCAACCCATCCGGTGTGACTCCATAGTGGGCTAACAGAGCGAGCTTTTGCTGTAACTCAGCCGGCTGAAGATGGAACAGCTCTGTTAGACGAGCATTGACCGCGTGACGACGATAGTTGATGTTATATGTGAGGGTATAGATGCGGTCGATCCTCTCTAGGAGTCCTTGGGTGTCCGGCAACGACAGTTGGGATGTGGAAGTTATAAACTTTGTGGCTTTCATGATGGCGTGGTCGAGTGCCTTCAACTCGTGCGTGACCAGTAGAGGCATCAGGTGCTCGGTCTTAGCTCCGATGAAACCCTCCTCTTAGGGCGCAAAGATCTCTTTAGACTACGGAAGCGCTGCCCGATCTTACTGTGGAGGTATCCATCGAGGTCCCAGATGGGCTGGGTCGAAGATGTGCCTAAAGTTGAAAGCTGTGGTGAGCTGCTGGAGCAGACTCAGTGCGGGTCGATACCACTGGGGGACAGCGTGAGCCTGGGTATCGCTGTCAGCCTCGCGTAGAAGTCGACGATTGGGATTATATCCTTTAGCGATCGTGGTAATGAATCGATCATCGTCGGCTTGCGATAGTGGGGGTCTTCGCCCGGCGGACTCAGATGAAATACGTCCACCTGGAGTGCGACCACTGGGGAGGGCGTAGGTTCCGGAACTTTCGCGGACGAAAGCTCAGGGATGACCGTGGCTACAAGTGCGGCGCCGGTATGATCGTCGGCGGTCTTCGTATCGCGATCCTTGGGGGGAGTGAATTCCCTCCTGGGCGGCGTCCGCTTTCGCTCCGAAGAGCTTGTCTTCGAGTATGATCGAGGACGCCTGCGAAACTCGTAGGCGCTGTCCTTTTTGGGGACAGGGACTCCTCGCTTCGTCTTCTCTTTGATCGCCATTTGAACGTTTGTAGCTGGTCTGGCTACGATCGCTATTACCTGAAAAGAGAAGCATGCGAATGGGGGTACAACGTACTGTGACATGCATACACACATGGAGGTGTAACATGGGTTAAGAAAGGATGAGAGAAGAAAAATGGGAAGGAGAGATGGGAAAAAAGAGTTGGGAGAGAAACGTGAAGCTCCCATGATCCATGAGGCGTGATAAAAATGAAGTGTAAAACAAGTGAGGTCAATTGGTCAGGTAGCGCATGAGTTATAACATGTGACATGCAAGTATAACATGTCAAACATGTATAATGGGAGGATGATGTGAGAAAATGTGATAAATGAATGTGTGTGAAAGAGTGAGTGAGAATGAGAATGAAAGAGATGAAAGAGAGTGTGAAAGGTGTGTAAGTGAGAGAATGTGTGAAAGAGATGAATGTGTGAGTGAGGGAAAATGTGAGTGTGAGCATGAAAGTTGTGAATTAGAGTATGAAGTAAGAGAGTGTGAATGTGGATGTGAAATGAGGCTAAATGAGCTACAAGAGTAGATAAAATGAGAACGCGCGCACAAACAAGAATTCCTTGCCTGACCAATGTGCAAAAGTTATCTGTGAGTAAGAGAAATGTGAGAAAGGATTTGAGAAAGATGAGTGAGAGAATGTGAGAAAGAATGTGAGGTATGAAAGTTGCGAAAGACAAGCCACTGCCTTTTTGGCACAATGTGAGGAAGAAAATCAAAAAAAAAACAAACGACAAATGAGAAATGTGGCTTGTTGGGAGGTAAGAATGAAGAGAAAGTACAGAGATGAACGCAACATACAAGAAATCGCAAAGGAAGGTGTTAAAATTACAACCAACGTGCGTCGGCATGATGCAATTTCGTATATGCTGACTGTAGCTTTCCCTGCGGGACCACTCAATCGGCGTAGTCGTGTGGAGCGCGTTAGCGAGCGCATCTTGCAATTGGGGCGTGTATTGGGGAATGTGATGATGGGGCACGCTATGCACACGCATCGCGTGTGGATTGGAGCGCGTTTATACTCAGTGGTTCGAAATTTGCGATTTTAAGCGTTTAGCTTTGCGGGGAGGCTGAATCCTCGTGGGAGAATGGAAAGAATGTCTAGAAGACGTTCTTCTGGGCTTGGATATTGGGGTGTAATCTTCCTGGGCGCGAATCTCCAGAGGGTAAAAACTTGATAACGGTCTTCTGAGGAACTTACCCTTGGGCATCCGTACTTCTGCGACTCGTACATTGTTGGGTTCGCTCCCATGAAGTCGAACCACAATTCCTAACTTCCATTGTCCTCTCGGCAAATTGTCTTCGGCAATTAGCACGAGATCGTTAACTTGGGGATATGTAGCTGTGTGTCTGGGCTGTCGCAAACGACGCTGATGGCGTTGAACAAGTGCGGAAAGGTAATCGGTGCGCCATATTTCCCAAAAGGAATCCAAAATGGATTGCGCTTCCCTATACCAATCCCACAGCCTGTGTTCCTCGACAACGACATCGTATGTCTGGGGTTTTGGGGGAAGTTGAAGCTGAACTTCTGGGGAGATGAAATCCACTGGGCGTAGTACTCGAAACGGAGCTCCCTCTCGATATGGGGTTATAGGTCGAGAGTTGAGAATCGCTTCGATCTCTACGACCACTGTTCTCAACTGTTCCCATGTGAATAAGGTCCTTCCTATCGTCTTCTTGAAGGCAGACTTGAAGAGAGCAACGAGTCTCTCATAAAAGCCTCCTTTCCACGGCGATATGGGGGTGATAAACTTGCACGTGATCCTATGTTTCTTGCGAAACTATGGATGGGGTTCCATGACTGAGGCGCAAAGAACAAAGTTCTTATTGCGTCTTCTGCAGCATGGAATGTGGATGCGTTATCACTGTAGATGACGTCTGGTGTTTCACGTCGTCCCATAAATCGTCGGAAAGCTAGTAGGAAGTCCCGTGTGGAGTTAGAGCTGACAAGTTCCAAATGTACAGCCTTGCGGCCATGCACGTAATGAGGCACACCCAAGACTTCGCTTTTGTGCCGTTCGCATCCCTGTAGTGGATGGGACCCAGATAGTCCAGTCCTACGTTCTGGAACGGTCTTGATCTCATGACTCGTTCCTCGGGCAAGCTGGGCATGTCCGGATAACGATAGGCTGGACCACTGGCTCTCTTACAAACGGTACATGTGCGAAGATTGCGATCTACCGTACGATGTGTGGAGGGTACAAAGAAGCATTGTGACAGCTGGGCGATGGTTGCGTACGTTCCTTGATGGTACGATGCGAAATGGATGTGAAGTACGATGAGGAATGTAAGTCTGTGAGAGGGCACCAAAATAGGCGCTGTGGGGTGAACTTTCTCCATGCGAGCTGGGCATCTGATGAGCCCCTTTTCGTCTCTATGTGCGTTGAATCGCTCAACGCGAAAACGTTCTAACAGATGGGCAGACTCTCGATAATGTTCGCGAATAAGCAAAATCTCTGCTAAGGCAGTGTCATGGGCCGTGATGTTACCGGCAGAGGAAATGTGAGAAAGAATGGGGATAGTCTTATAGAGATGATGTCTACGCGCGGACACTTTGGGGCCAAGAAACGTGTGATGTAAAAGTCTGAGGACGTAAACGATAATACGAAGAAGTTTCCCCGTTCGTAACGTAGAATGGGATAACTGACACATGTGAATCTTCTCTAACCAAACCTACCTGTACAAATTCCTTGTCCTGCTCCGGTGTTGTCGTGGGCAGGGTCGTAAAGTCCATATCTTTATCGGGCCAGTGCTCAGGTAACCGAAGGATGAACGATGGTCCTGTCCACCAAACATGATCCACTGCTTCCTTCGTCGTCAATCCGCGCGCCGCATAGTCAGCGGGATTGTCTTCCGAAGCAACATAGTGGAACTTGACATCGGTACCCAAATCCTGAAGTTCCTTAACGATCTTGCGGATGAAACTTACCCTATTATGGACAAATTACTTCAATGGCCTGGTCGAATGAATCCAATGAAGTACGATTTGGGAGTCTGAAAAGATGTGGATTGTGGAGAGCGGAAGATCCAACTCTTTGTGGAAGTATTGGGCTAGAATGAGACAATTTCTGGTTGCCATCAATTCCATTCTGGGAATGGCCATGGGCTTTGCGGGCTCGTTAAGGTGCGATCTTGCCATAACGAGGTGTGAGGTGGTAATGTCGTGAGCACGACTCACCAAATATGAGCATGCGGCATACACTCGTTTAGATGCGTCTCCAAAGACGAATAGTTCGAATGTACGTGGAGAGGTATAGATAGCGGAATGACTCGTCTGGGGAGGTGTGGTAACGGGTATTGTACATCTTGACAAAGGCGTCGCCACTGTTTGAGGGTTTCCTCATCCAATCTATCGTCCCACTGAAGCTTCTTCAGCCACAAATCCTGGATGAATAACTTAAACGGGACAATAAAAGGGGTGAGGAGACCTAAAGGGTCATATGTGGAAGCATAAGCTCTGAGGGCAGTACGTTTCGAAACTACTGGATGTTCTATGGTCCTGATCGGGATGGTAAGTACATCCGGATCAGGTGTCCATGGAATTCCCAATAGTCTCGTGTGTTCCGGTTCCCTGAGGCGATCTTGCTGGTCTAACTTGCGATTGACTGTGTGTGAGGAACACAAGAACTCTTTCAAATTCATGTGCATGTGGTCGAATATGGACTTGGCTGATCCGTACTTCTGCAGAGCTTCCTCTTGCGTGGAAGCACCTAGAACAACAAGTCCACGTACGTATTCCTTTCAATTTCTCGACAAAGTGGGGTACTAATGCGGCGCAAATAAATGCGAATAGATGCGGCTATTATAAATGGGGAGGATTTAACTCCAAATGGGATTCTCGTAAAGCGGAAATGACGTAAGTTTCCCTTGTCAAGAGGTCGATGGACATCCTTCAGCCACAGGAAACGTGTCACATCTCGCTGAGAAACCTGCAGTCGAACCTGATGGAAAGCCTTCTCTACATCAGCGATTAAAAGGTACTTTACAACCGAGCTCGAAGTTGAATTCTTGCTATCTCTGGCAAAAGCGATGGTCCTTCGTAGAGGCAGCCATTCAAACTGGGAACTCCTCACATATGGGATGAGGCATCGAAAACTACTTTCAACTTAGTAGTAGCCGATGATTCCTTGAAGACAGCTTGATGGGAGATAAAGTAAACAAGATGACTATCGACAGCTCGTTCACTAACTTCCTCTATGAAGCCTGCTCCAGATGTTGTGCGATGGCTGCACAGTAACTCTTTCATACAGATGGTCTTTCCTGTAGACTGCGATATTGACTGACTAATCGGCAATAAGCTAACTGCTTATTGTCGGCCAGTTGGGGATGTGATTCCTTCCAAGGTAGCTGCACGTAGAGAAAAACATCATCGAAGCATGCGGTATCCTCGAAATGCTTGAGGATATGGGAATTGGCGATGGCGTTTTCGTCATCGTGGTGCTGATCTGTAATACCTAAACGTTTTAATTGCCACAATCTGGCGACGATGTCCTCGTCTTCATCCTCTCTGAACCTGCGAAAAAAAGATGAACCTGAGACAACGGTACCAAATCGTGTGTGGTTCAGAACTAATCCTGACGGTAGGCATACAGACAACCCTTGTGTGATGATATCCCAGAAATGGTCAATGCCTGTAAGACGTCGACGTTGACCGATACATCCTTATGGTAAGTCGGAAGATCGAATCCAAACTGACGAATGAAATCGATATCCTCCTTAGACAATCCTGGTAAGGTAGTGGGGCTTGTGAGTTTGTCTTTGATACGTACAAAGACTGTGAGTTCCTTATCGAATGAGTCGATAAGTGTGAGATCAGCTTTACCAAAAGTCTCCGTGGTCTGATGTCCTCCGAAAGCCGTTAACGTAATCGGCTCATGGTCATAGACATAAAGACCTAGTCGTTTCACTGCGGATGTGGTGATAAAGCTGGTCTCTGCGCCGGAATCGAGTGGAAGGGTCATATCCTGGAGATCTCCTGAGGCTGTGCGAGCTTTGGCTTCCACCAGCATCAAAGCTGGATGAAGATGAGGGTTGTTCGAATGAAGCTGCAGACGTAGATAACACTGGTGATAGTCCTCATACTCTGTATCGGACTGTACCAACAGCTGATCATTCCTCCTTGCCTCCTCAGGATATGGCGATCCTGATCTTCGTCCTCTGCGTCGTTCCGGTGATGGGGATCGTTGTGATCGTCGATTCGTGGGGGATGAATCTCTAACGGGTACATCAAAACGTACACGTGGAGATGGGGATCGGGATGACTCACGTTCCCGAGAGTGAGAGCTGGAACTCGATCTATTGCGATATCCTCTCTGTTCGCGTGGCTGATAAGCACGATCACTAGAACGATTTCGGGATCTTCTGCTGTCCCGTGCTGGACTTCTCGAAGGAGAATAGTCCTTTGAGGATTGGCGACTTCTCGTAGCGGGTCGTGATCCATGGGGTGACCTAGTCTCTGGGGATCGGCTTCTCCTTGGCGCAAACCTACAGAGGAGTCGATGGTGGTAACCTGTACAATTCCTGCAGATGGGATAATTGCACTGATCTTGACGATGTCCTTCACGAAGACACTTCCAACACAATCCCAGAAGCTGTACGATCTTGCGACGAGCGTTGACTGGCATCTGTTGGTTGCATCCACGAGAAGAATGTGCAAAGGAATCGCAGAAACAACATGCGGCTGGATCATGAAGTCATCTTGGGGAAGACGTTGTCTGACGTCCTGGGGAAACATCTCTATTGACGACATAGGTAACGGGAGCAAGTCTGCTCGAACCTCTCCTTTGACTGAATAAGGTCATCGAGGTGAGACATGACTTGTCGAAGATCGAAATCGGCTCGTTTTTCGAACTCGACGTTGTTAAGTCGCTCCTGGATTGACAGGGGAAACATAGTGCGTACGAGATCGATAATATAAAGGGCACGATTCAAATCCTCGAAACGCTTAAGGGCATGAAGGACACTCTGAATCCGGAACCAAGTGTTTCGCATATCCGAAGCTGATTCGGTTGCGGGCTGAAGATCCCTGAGCTGCTGATGGAGTAGCGTTCTGGTCCTCCTCGGGCAATCGTATCGCTTCTTCAGTGCTTGCACTAATTGGTGGTAGTTGTTCCGACCTGGTTCAAGGTCCTGCTTGAGGTCGATGTTGGGGTCGTTGTAGACAGCTAGCTCAAATGCACCCCAAAACTGCTGGAACTTAATGACATCTCCATCGAAATGCGGCATCGTTAACTTCTCCAAATGGATCGGTACGTTGTGCGACGATGGGGCAGTCTGTGCGGACATGAGCTGATGATGTTCTAGCTGCTGTACAGCGTCCAACTGGGTATGTTCAGCATGTGGCTGTGGGGCATCTGTGCGATCATGTAGCTGGGGCGTCATCACTGTTCCTGTCGTCCCCGTAGCGGCATCCTCACTGACGGAATTAGCGAGTCGATGGATACGAAGAGACTGAAAGTGTTCACTATCCGCTTCCTGGGTACTCTGCAAAGTGCGGAGAAGTGCTTCAGCGTCGGCCTGATGTTGATCCACGCTGTGCTCTTTCTCGAACCTGCTGTACGCCTGCTGATCCGTCTGCGAATTGGAGATGGTAATGTGGTACAGAAGTACATCGCGACGTTCACGCAGAAGCGAAAGTGCGAATCTCAGATCACTATAGAGAACTGTGTGGCTGCCTGATGTTGCTGGAGCTGAAGGAGTTGCTCAGCAACTGGGGCGTCAGACACGTACGGGGCAAGCAGATCGGAACTTACGTGTTTCCTAATCGCCTCCAGGTCCTCGATGGCTTTAACGACCTTCGGGATATAGGATTGCACGGTAGCCTCGATCGATAGCGCGCTGACTCGTAAACTTGCAGGAGGTAATAGCTGCAGACCCAAATTCTGTAACTGTGCTACGTGAGTATGTTCGATGGGGGTGTGACTACTTCCGGACGTAGTCACACAAAATGGTGAACACAATACACGAGCGAAATGCATGAAACGATGAACAACAAGCAACGACTGAAACCCCCAGATGTTACTATGGGATGTGAGTGCCGATGATCGAAAGCAATATCGATCGCAAGGAGTCGTCAACTAGCTAAGCCTAGCCACAAGTTGCGAAAGGAGAAAAAGGATGAGTGCGCAATGCGAGCATGTGGGGAAATGGAATTAGGGGCGAGACTCTCATCTAACATGACATACAGGGCTCGTTCGCAGCCTGATAACGTGTTTCAGGGCAGACAGAGCTGAACGTCTCGATGGCTGCAGAGAAACCTGGCCTTAGAAGGCACCAGACAGTTCCGGGCAGTAGGCAGGGCGTAGATTGCTGCTGCCATCCAGGTCTACGGGATCACCCTACTCTCAATCTAAGTGGAACTGTGGGTAGTCGCGTACTCCGTCAACCTAGTCGCGGCGGGGCTTACTGATGAAACGAAAGATGAGTCCTCTAAGGAACCGCAAACTACAACCAGCATATATACACTGCGCAAACATGTGAAATGAAAAATGGGATAAGGTTTGCACTGCTAGCTAGGGACACTAATGTGCAAAGCGTGCACATGTGGACTACACAGGTGGGGCTCGATCACAAAAGCTGAACATAGGTTTGCTATCCCTGTGCTCAACTCCGGTACGATGCACCATGTCGCGGATTGGGCCCCCGGCTCCCAACGTCAGTGGTGTTACGGCTCTCCTGCATCGGCGAGGGGATCCAGGGGTCCGCTCGGTGAGAATAGTGAAGCGTAACGTGTGAGGTGGCTACCTGTGCAAACGCTACTTGTGCCTGCCACATGGGAACTCCACACACACTTAGGGGCCCTTGCCACCAGCCGGCTTAGTAGCGACTCGTCACTTGCGACTCGACCAATGCCTCCAAGCATCGACAGCTGGGGCGTGTACTCATAACTGAGGCACTTAACCAATATCGTGCCAACCTGCTACAGATGTTTCCCATTAGGTAAAATTACAAATACACATGAAATGATAAGACAATATCCCGGAGCCACAGCCGAGCTGTGGTCACCGCTCCAACACAAATCACTCCTGTACAATGCCCACCATTTATCCGCAAGTTATACCTACACTCAAACATACAGGATGAGCACAACCAGCCAGATGTTACCGTAGGGGCCGGCAATATCGGAAACCCCCCGAGGCGGTGTCGCCGGCGCGTGCCAGGCGCGAGCGCGCTTGGTGTTACCTCGTAGCGTGGGAGCCAGTCCTCCATGGCGTTGGTGGAAGCGACGCGTGAGATGGGGTAGCGCTGATCAATCGATGGCTTGAGACGAATTGGAACCCGACCGCTCACGATGGCGACAGCAGCGAAGAATGACTACGTGACTTATTTAAACGCTGCGCAGGTGAGAGGTGAGAGGCGGGACAGCGCGAGGACGGCGTTTTGTGACCCATTCGCAGCGCGGCGGTGGCAACCTTTGAAAAAAGTCGCGAATCCGCGACAAAGGCGTCCACAGAAAGATTTGAGAATATTGAAATCGGAATATATTAAGGATAAGCTGTATATCGAAAGGCTTGCCTTGATATACTGAGCACAAAGCTCTGCGTGATTCGCATGGTTTCGCGGATCCTGAAATGTCGTGAGCTTCCCGGATTATCGGGCACTCTGGCGTAAACCCCGGAATTCCGCGAAGTTTACGGATTTTTGACATTCTGTGGGCGGTATTGTGATCTTGAGCAGATCTTAGAACAAATTCGATTAGCGTGGCTCTCTACCATACTCTATAGTAAACTGTCTATGTATCATCAGCGACAGATCAATGGTATACTGTTATCAGCACACTGAATTGAACCAAAATAATCGATAATTCTGCAAACTAATATTGTATTCGGAATCCCCATGCTCACTTACCCCCAACTCCCGGCCCCGTAGGTGAACTCTGCAAAAGAATCGATAAAAATCGATAAAATCGATATCGATCGATGACGAAAAGTAGTCTATGACACCCGCCGGGGCCCGAAGTGTATGGTGCCCGAAGTGTTTGGTCTGGATCGGTTCAGAAATGGAATTTTCTATTCGGAACATACGTACACACATATCGTCGAGTCATTCGTAAATTAATATGTGAGCCTGCACACAAAGCGTTTCAACGGACGGCACCCTTAACATCAACTTCTCGATCAAATCCTTTCAGCGTAACAAAGTGTAAAAGTGTATACTACTAACTAATCAATATCCTTTCAAACCCAAAGAGGCAAAGAAACAAGACGAAGTCGTTGAAATGAGCAGGTTCCAATCTTTTAAGCTCGTCAAATAGCGCGTATGGTGTGCAATAAGCATTTTAAGTTACAAATGACTCGAGCATACAGACATACAGACAGACAGACATTCAAACAGACATTCACCTTTATATATAAGACTAGCGACCCTACGGGTCGCTAGCAAGCGGGTTAGGGCAGAACCATAGATAAATGCCGTTTCAAACCTATAATTATCTCAAGTGAATTTCCAAATTATCAATATATGTATTGCCACAACTGCTCAAAAGTAGCATTTATGGAGATTTTCTCAAAATTGGGGCGGAAGGTGGTCATATCGCTCTAAAATATTGTCTTGCCCCACTCACCGTTGTACAATTTCCTTTCGTAATGTCACTCTCGCACTCACGCTTACATTTTGGAGAAAAAAATTGAGTTCACCCGGAGCAAATGCTCTCAAAAACGAGATTTTCACAGACTTTTTCAAAATTTGACCGAAAAGTGGAAAATAATTTAAAAAATAACTCAGCTGACATTGAATGAGAAGAGGAAGACGAAAGAGAGCATAGTGAGTACGAGAATACTGAGATGGGATGTGAGCGGATCTATAAATGGTATGCTTCTATCTATAACCAACTTTGAATCGCCATCTCGCATATTTCAACACATTTGGCACGCGTTTGCGCATTTCAACATAACCATTGCAGCAGCAAAGCGTACCCGTGTCGTAGTCTCTCGTTCGCGCTAGGACCTCTGCGTCCTCTTGACCTCATCGTCGCACCGTGGCGTCTCTACACGATAAGGCCCCTTTCGGCGACTAGCCTCTATTCAAAACAAACGTTGAAGCATACATGTGGGCGGACTAACCTCGCCGTCTCGTTTTTTGGGATTGGGTTTATATTATAGGAGAGATTTTCAAAACATCCGTACCACTAACCAGGTGATTTTAACGAGATTATACAAAGCTTATGTAGTTCCTCACCTGGAGTACTGCTTTCAGGTGTGGAACCCAGTAAGTGTGAAGCAAAGCTTGAAAGTTGAGAAAGTTGAACGTGTTTTTACAAGAATGATTTTATCTCGTAGTCAGAACACTTTTGGGCGAACAATACCAGACTACAAAGGCAGGCTTGAAATTACTGGTTTGAAAGTCACTGAGAGTCAAAAGTATTGCTGACATGGTTTTCTGTTTTTGCATTTTGAAGAAAGAGAATGATCTCAGTACTAACAGCTTTTGGGTCTTTAGACCAACTGGCTGCAGGCATGGAGGATTTAATCTCTCTTATGCTAAGCTAAACAGATATCACTACTCCGGACTTTTTGACTGTCTCTTCTATCGTTGCGCACGCTGGTTTCGACGTCTGCCTAAGAATATTATCATTAAAAAGCAGTAATTCTTTCAAGAGGGGACTAGAAAAGCTTGATTTAGAAGAAATTCTGAATTGTCGCAATTATCTTTGTTGATTGTGAGATTGTTCATCCAGATGTTCCAGAGATCCTTTTTGTTAGATTGTCATCCATTTTTCTTTTCTTTTCTGAAACTCCTTTTATAGCGTGATGTCTGGGAGTTCTGAATGAACACCTGACAGATGGTACTTAAAGCTAAGGAAAAGACTCAGTGGGAAGGGATTTATCAACAAACAAATGTGCGCACTTACTTTTGAAACCCTGTATTTTATGAAAAGGAGCAGCAGTGTTTCGAAATTCTTTATAACCGCAAGACTTTGTGCATCGTTCAGCGAGCGACATCAGTAAAACACATCATTATAAGAGGTTACGATTTGTAATAGTAAGAAGAAAGATGTAGTGAGTGTAATTTTGTTGCATAGATTTGTGATATTATACAGTTCTTAGAAGGCTTACACTTGTCTGCTGTCTCTGCAGTTGCTCACATTGACTCCATTATTAAAAGATAAACTCTAGTTCAACTTTCTTTTAGTATAGCTCACATTCCTGTTCTGCGCAGGGTTAAGTCTAGTACATTCCGATACACCAGGTAAGTGTGAGTGCTAAGCTTGTCATTTCTAAATGTACACTTGTTAAATGCTTCTGAAAAACTTGCGACTACCTAGACTTGAATAGATTGATCGGTCTGTTCTTGAAAAACATTGCAAACAAATTTATTCCGCCCAAAACAAAGCCCAAAATTTGGAGATTACTGGTACAACTTATTGTAGATATTATTTTTGTTTAGCTTTTGTTGCAACCATCAGAAGCACAGCAGCACATTTTGATGTAGCCGGGTTGGATCAACTTGCCTCCGTGTTTGATTGTTTCGCAGCCTTCTTTCTAAAAGAAAATTTCACATACGTAGCTGGGTCTCTATTTTCTATCGAGTAACCCTACAAATAGCGAATGAAATTCTTGGACGTCAAGGAAGGAAATGACTGAAATCACACGTTCAAACAATGTAATGCTTACCTTGCAAGAAGCGGAAGTAGCACAACCGTAAAAGGTATTGATTATCTGCTTGGACTCTTTCATTACCGTATTTCTAAATATGCAACGTCAATCACGGACACTTTATGTGTAAGTTTGGTGAATGAATCATACGCATAACAATGTTTCGTTCCAGGTGGGCATAGCTGCCTTGTCGCTGGAGGATAACCGTCTTTAAGTCCTGTAATCTGCAATTGGAAAAAGAAAGAGAGACATAATACAGGGATATCCCAAAAAATCTGTTCCCACCGTTTGATCGCTCATATCTCAGTTCCACAGAAGTGTTTTGCCTACCTTCAGATACCACCTTGTAAAGCTGTTTTTAGCTTGGATTTGAATGTGAAAGGGTTCATCGACCGCATTTCATCACTGTAGGATTACGGAAAGAACGAAGAGGGTTTGGGCCTCGAAGGGCCATATCTTGCCCAGAAAGAGAAGAACACCTGAAAACTCTTACACTAGTCTAAGTTGCCTGGTTCCTTTAAGAAGTTATGCCAGGTGAGCAGTAATAGCCGTTTTTTTCGATGTGTGAACTGTCTAGAGAAAGTTTTACAATCCTGTACAAAGTTGAGTATCAAACTCAGCGTCGATGGAACCCCTCCAAACCTTTCAGTTTTTTTTTGTGAAATTTTGCAAGCCGGCAGCTTTTGCACAGTGACGCCTTATGTAGGTAGGTCTCTCCGTAATACTATAGTAATGGGGAGCGACGATAAGCCGCTCCCTGCTGCAAATCTAAGTTTAAGCTGGCTTTACAGAATGATACATAAGGTAAATAATGATAAAAAAGGC
The DNA here is from genome assembly GCA_958299035.1 of Cylicocyclus nassatus. Classification (NCBI taxonomy): domain Eukaryota; kingdom Metazoa; phylum Nematoda; class Chromadorea; order Rhabditida; family Strongylidae; genus Cylicocyclus; species Cylicocyclus nassatus. The sequence goes on along the minus strand of CATQJL010000223.1, from coordinate 37,355,335 downwards.
AAGAGAGTTCTTAGCAATATTTTGAATAACATTGTGTAATATTAGGTTAGAAAAAGAAGAGCGTTCTTTTTTTTAAAATTTCTGGTTCAAAATTGATATTTCCTAGGAAATGGAGCATTTGAAAGCCAAGTTGTGAGGGTACACAATTGCATTGATGGTACACAGTTGCATATATGGGAGGAACCCAGTACTGCTAAACGTGGAATTCTTCCGCAGTTCATTTTCCTTCCATGAGTATAGCAAGTGAGATAAGGGTGTACGTCTACTACATGCAATAGCAAGTAGAAGCTTGTAGAATAAGGAGCAGAGATCCGATCTGCAACGTTATGAATCTCTCAATGGGTTTAATCCAAACCTTGTTAGATCACGTCTCACGAAGATGCTCAACAGTTGTGTTTCAAAGCTTGTCTCGCCTTATCGATAGCGCCCCTCGCACATTCTTCAGTGTTCGTTCTGTTGCCTGGCATAAAAACAACATCCTTTTCTTTCTGCCCTTATAATCTGTCGACGACCAGGGGCAGTGCCTCACCAAAGTTCAGGTACTGGATCACGGGAAATCTGCCATGTCCGATTTGTTTAAGTCTTTAAGCAAAGAAAAGCGTAACTTACAAAGGAAAAGTACAACAAGATCTTATTAATTGAAAACTGTATATCATTAGGCGCGTCTACAAATGCTAACTCGAAATCTGCTTTCTTTTTCTGCGAACAACTGATTGTGATCCTTCTTCGTAGTCAGTATACGTGATACAAAATTGATTAACCACTTGCAGGCGTTTTTGGAGGTTTTCGCTACTTTCATGCCATTTAAGACTTGACAATTTTAGACTTCCGAAAGCTTATGTTTTCTTTCGGAGAGTTGCTCCGTTGAAAAGAAAAGCAGATTTGGAATCACCGCTTACAGGCGCGTCTAGTAACATGCATCTTCCTTCGGGGCAGACCAGTTGTCATTTTCTTAGACTTGACATTTCAATTTCCAATTTTCTTTACGTGTTTTTAGAGAAACGCCTTCTTGCCGACGTGATCGTACTTGCGGCAGAGCAGATGACTCGTTGTACACTTGCGGAGGATTAAAAAGGCAGTCTTAAAGGCAGTATCCTGGCAGATTCGCACCCTGGGGGATATGGCTATGGTGGGGTTTGTTTTTTTAACTCACTAATCTATACTCCTAGTCTGGCTGATTGATGTTCCCCTGCGCCGGACCGGTGCACGCTCGAACGGCTTCGCTTACCTGTTCGACGCGGAACCCTATGACCTCTCCCGTATTGCGCATGCTATCTAAGGCCTCGGGCATACCTCACGCGATTTCAGTCGCCACGCGATTTGACAATACTCCAAATGTTCATAACTCATCGTACGGGGCTTCTGAATGTACGGAAGGTGGGGCATTTTATCAACCTACGAAAGCTATACATGCTGTGCATTTGGGGTCTACCAGTATTGAATTTGAAGACATCTGGCAAATTGCCAGATCGCGTGGCTACTGAAATCGCGTGAGGTATGTCCCTTGCCCAAAGCAAAAACTACAGGCGACAGGGTCTTTGTGCCAGAGTCTCCCAACTTCCGTTGAAACTCTCGTGTGACCTGACATTTGGAAAGTGGGTAAACGCTCCAAAACCGCCTTTTCACCCGGCTTAAAGCTCGAATTCAGATTCTACGCGTCAAAAAGCCCTGAAACATGCAGAAATGTGGAAGTGCAAAATTTGTCGGAGCACGGCCTTCAAGAAATATGGTGCGAGCTTGTACCAATATATGGTTATAGAGGGTCTTCATTTCTTTAGAAATGCAAAAATCTTAAGACTTGAAGACGCGGTTTGCAAGCTTGTTTGTTCAAGTGGGCTTACGATTTAATACAACAGACTCACCTTTGTAACATTCGAGCGCTTGCGTGCGGGCAATGATAGCCACAAGGAGAACAACGGGCACAAACGAAAACATCTGATGAATATACAGATAGATTCTAATTTGAGGGGGTTTTATACTGGTTGATGATTCATCGTATTCTTGCCATATCACTATCCTTATAAGCCAAACTTTTTTGACCTTGCTGTCACTGTCACGACGTCGTATCATAACAAAGTTCTTCATCGATTCTACAGGGTGTCCCAAAAGTATGTATGCACTGTTTGATCATTAATATCTCTCTTTCCAAGAAATCTTTTGCCTTGCTTTGGGTACCGTTTTGTAGAGCTGGCTTCAACTTAAATAGCATTATAAAACGAATCACTCATCTCCCTTCATTACTGTAGGATTATGGTAGAAACCTCAAAGAGGGTTTTGAGCAATGAAAGGCCATACTTTGCCTCAAAAAGGAAACAAAACAGCCTGAAAGTTCTACACTAGGCTAACTAAAGTGTTGATTCTAAATGTAAAGTTCCAACTTATTATGAAGCTTCATTGAAGAGTTATGCCGGGTAAGAGGTCGGCCATTTTTGCAATGTTTCCGAAAAATGCGGTTACACCGTTTAAAAAGCTTCGTAATCTTGTGAATAGTTGAGTATTGAACTCAGGGTTTATAAAAACCCTGTTTTTCACAAATTTTCACAATTCTTTGAAAAATATTGAATTGGCAGCTTTTTCCACTTGACACCATTTGTTTCAAGTTTCTACCGTAATCCTACAGTAATGAACAGAGATGGATGATTCGCTCTATGATGCAAATTTAAGTTTAAGCCAGCTCTACAAAACGGTACCTGAAGCAAGGCAGAGGACTCCTTGGGAAGAGAGATACTAATGATCAAACAATGCATACATACTTCTGGGACACCCTGCATAAATATCAATGTGGCTTCAAATCTGGTACAAGAAGGTTTACGGCTTGCTAAGCTTGGTCTTCGGTAAAATTGCAGAAAAAATTCTCCAGCGCTCATCAAGACACTACGACCACTCAGTCACAGTATGGCGCAAAATAGAACAAATTTTGAGCTAGCATCAGTGTTGTGTAGTCAGTCAGGTATGGCCAATGAGAACTGCAGAACAGCAGTGTTCAATGACAAATCTACTGAACCATCGTTTACCTTACGTTATTCTAGGAGGCGTGATTTTCAAGGAGCCATGTAGTGCTAAACACTGTTATAAAGCCACTCTCAATATCGCCATGATTTGCCTCTTAAAGGAATCTATTTGAAGTTTTGCTGCGTTGTATACATGAAAGCGTACCATTAATTCCCCAACGGCCTCCAATCTCGTCGACTTGAAACGGTGAAAAAGAGAAATTTTCAAAAAAAAAACCTCAGGCTAGAATGGACATTAATGTAAACCCACTTGCTTTTTTTCAGCCGTCATTGCATTTCTTGCATACCTCGACTCTAAAAGATTATTCGAGGATAAAGATGACCTGGATTTATTCCCTCTCAAAAGCATTTAATCAATCTGCTTCGACGAACAGCTGGTTTGAGTTTGCGAGTTTCTATACATGCCACGCAAAAGTCTTGGAAACTTCTGAGCTTTCTTGATAAACGAGGTGAAGAACGCTTTAGAAACTTTGAATTGCTGATATTGACTGGCGAGCTTCAAAATCACAAAAGGCTAACCACATTTCTACAACGTGATGTTAGATATTTAAGAAGTGTTGGGCTTGATTTACTATATTGCTCAACTGATAATGCAGTTTTGCGAAAACTCTAAAATTGTTGTGATGCAATCACGCCTTCAATTTGGACTACTTTTCGTGAAAATTTTCCGTGAACAGAGATTTCACTATTTCTCTCTCTGTTTCAAATCAAATTTTGCGAATTAGTTAAGCGTAACCAAAATTTTGAAGTTTTAAGCGTTCCAATTTGACCTGGTGGTCTGACCAGGGAAGACGCTTTGATCGAAGCGGCCATATGGAAAATGATGCGTATGGATAATTAGCTCCATCGGCGACTGCTGATCTCAAAACTGCTTTCGCTATCTGCGGAGCTTTTCTATAAAAGGAGTTATGAGCCTTTGTTCTCCAAAAAGCGGCCTTCCCTTTATCAAGGCGCGGCAAGGCATTTCCGTTGTGGCGGCGTAGTGTAGTGGTGAGTGCCTGCGATTTACAGGTGAGTGAGCAGGGTTTGAGTCCTGCTTTCGCCCAGCAGTTTTGCATTTTCCTAAAATTTTTGCTTGCCTCTGAAAATGCCGTATATGGACAATTTGTCGCAAATCTCGCAAGTGCTCATAATTACAGTGCTCATAATTCTTGTGCGTTGGTAATTCAACACGTGCTTTATTCTTGCCAGCACTTGTAAAATCGGCAAGAGTTTGGGCAAGAGTTTGGGCAAGCGTTTGGCTATTGAACCATTTCATGCCTTTTATGGAGAATTTTAGGACAGCTTCTTTTTGTAGCCAAAGAACTGTTTCAGTTGCGAGACTTGCGATAACTTGTTTGTATGTGGCTTTTTTAGAGGCAAGCAAAAATTTTAGGAAAATATTAGGTTGATGCAAAAGTTCTTTCCCCCCATTTTCAAAAATTCATAACTTCCGATTTTTTCAATCAATTTGGCTGCATTTATTTTCATTTATTTTGGTATGAAAGAGTAACTCATGCTTTTCATAATGACTTCTTAGCTGTTTGCTAATGGTCATTTGTTGCATAGATAGGAGCGATAGAAGAAAATTGGTCAAAATTTGAATTTTCTGTGTAGGGTCATAAAAAATCGGAAACTTGCGATAAAAATCGGAGCAGTCAGTATTGTAGGTTCTTTTACCAGCTCTTTTTAACGGTGCAAAGTTTGCGCCGATTGAGCGTCTCTACGAAAAGTTATGATTTTCCTGAAAAATGCCAAAATAAATCAAAATCGCCCTTTTGTATTGCTTGCTCGAAAATCATAACTTTTGATAGAGACGCTCAATCGACGCAAACTTTGCACCATTAGAAAGAGCTGGTAAAAGAACCTACAATATTGACTGTTCCGATTTTTCTTGCAAGTTTCCGATTTTTTATGACCCTACACAGAAAATTCAAATTTTGACCAATTTTCTTCTATCGCTCCTATCTTTGCAACAAATGACCATTAGCAAGCAGCTAAAATGTCATTATGAAGAGCATGAGTTACTATTTCATACAAAAATAAATGCAGCCGAATTGGTTGAAAAAATCGGAAGTTATGAATTTTTGAAAATGGGGGGAAAGAACTTTTGCATCAACCTAATATAAAACCGCTGGGCAACAACAGGACTCGAACCTTGCTCACTTACCTGTAAACCACGGGCACTCACCACTACACCACGCCCCCACATGGAAATGCCTTGTTGCGCCTTGATAAAGGAAAGGCCGCTTCTGGAGACAACAAAGGCTCATTACTCCTTTTACAGAAACGCTCCGCAGATAGCGAAACAGTTATGAGATCAGCATTCGAAGAGCTGTCTACCCATACGCATCACTTTCCATATGGCCGCTTCGACCAAAGTGTCTTCCCTGGTCAGTCGTATTTGTGCGGGTTGCTCTAATCATTTCTTGGAAAATAAATTTATGCGGTGGATTCAAAATGCCCAGTGCAGCTATTTTTTTCTAACTATGCACATAACTTCATTGTTGTACGAGTTTTTAAAACCAAGCCTTGGGATGAAAGCGTGACAGTCCTTGTTGATTTTAGAGTTTGTCCTTCACAACAACGATTACTCAAAGTCTTTATCTGTAAGGGCGTCTTTCACGTTAACTATCAAGAAAGAAGAAGAAGAAATAGTAGATTTGAGTTTATGTCCATTCTACTGCTTAGGGGAATTTTCATGAAAAGTACCTGGAATTTGAAGATGCGATTGCATCGAAACAATCTGAGAGTTTTCGCAAAACAACATCATCATATAGGCAAGGTAACAAGTCAAGCCCAGCACTTCCAACAACATCGAGTTTTGTAGAAAAGGCCTATACTTTATGGTGATTTTGCAGCTGTCCGTCAGTATCAGCGATTACGCGAGATTTTTAGGAACGTTCTTCACCTCATATGAAAGCTCACGAGATTCTATGACTTCTGCGTGGCAAGTGAAAAAGCTCGTAAACTCTGGAAACCAGCTTTTCTTGAAAGCAGATTAACTCCCAATGCTGTCAAAAGCAAAAACTTCACGTGATTGTTTATCTTCGATTACGACGAGAGGTCGGAGGTGCTGCAAATATTTCATACTTCAAGATGTAGCTGTACAAAAAGTTTGAGAGTCAAAGAAGCAATGATGGTTTATCAATCAAGTGGATTTATAATAGTGTCCAGTTTGAGGCAGTGGCTCGACAATCTTTCACAATTTTTTTTGCTTATTCGGGGTAAATCGACACTGATCTCGGAAATCAACCTTACATAGTACGGAAATGGCGTGAACTAGCCTTTCCGAAGGTTGTTTATACTCAGAGTTTACAATCTATAGACGATCTCGGTTGAGTCAAAAGTTGAAAGCAAGGGATGGGGTGGCTCGAGAAATTTGAGGGGACGGGGGAAGGAGACATTGTACGTACTGTATTATCTTTTGGTTTCACAAAATAATTTGCTATTATCTGTTTATCAGGGTTCCAAATACTAGGTTTTCCCAAGAGTTCTTGCTCCGCATTTTCGAAAAATTCCGTGAAGAGCTTAATTTATGCTTCCATGTGGGATCCTCTTCAAAGAAATCCATTGAGACACGAAGAATTTATGTTTTTTGTTTCCCCGTCCCTCAAATTTCTCGAGCCACCCCATCCCTTGCTTTCAACTGTTCAGTCAACCGAGATCGTCTTTAGATTGTAAACCCTGAGTATAAACGACCTTCGGAAAGGCTAGTTCACGCCATTTCCGTACTATGTAAAAAACTAGTAATAAAATTGAAATGATAATACTTCTATAGTGTAGTCCTAGTTAAAATTAAAGAGATTTAGATATTTTTTCTAGAACACTAAATTATGTTACTCCGTTTCGTTCCTTCCCTTAGACGGAGTTTAAAATGAGTTCTAGGTCTTCCCCGGAACTCCTCAGTAAGGAAGGAAGACCTAGAATCATGTATTATTCAAACATAATTGTTATTATTGTAAATCCTTGAAGTTTATTTGATTATCTTATTGAGCGTTTTGTTATTAATATTTTAAGTGTTTAGATGAATTGTAAAGTACTTACTTATGATCTTCTTGCGGTTTAGTAGTGTTCGTATTGAATATATTATATAATACAATACGATAATGTTGAATTGACGAGACTCAGATATATATTAGGTTGTCCCGGAAGTTTTGTCGGTTTTTTCAAACCACTGTATAACCACGCACAATGAAGATTTGAGTGAGTTTCAAAGCGCATTCGATGCAGCTTTTCCTTCTCTTTCTTATTTTTTACACTTTCATCCCATAATCTTGTATGCTTTTCTTGATAATTGCCAAAATTCTCCACCTGTCAATTTTACCTGCTCAAAGTTGAGCTAATTTTCAAAAATTTCATTACAAAGTTTCGAAAAAGACTAACATAAGTATGGGTCAAATAGAGCAACTCTCGGGCTGCAAGCTCATGTTTTCAGATTCTCCTAATCTGCTGATTTTAACTTCAAAAAATCATTTCTACGGAGGTCTTGGTTTTAGCAAAGTCATGAAACGCGCAATTGCAGCAAAAGCATGAAAGCTTTTGAGTTTTTGCGAATTCAAACTTGTTTGTTATTTAACATCATTTATGCAACATAACCAAGTTTGATTTGCTTCGGCTTTTTGGATTCGGTAATTTTGCGTGATAAAACGTGTTCAAAAAAGCCGCGGTTTTCTCAAATAAATAATTATCACGGACATTATAAACGTGGCCCACGTAATCTAAAATAGGTACAATGTAGCCAAAGGCTTGCCCTACATAACAGTCACCAGCGCTTATCGAAAATATCAAAATAAAAATTTTGAAAATTCAAGAAATTTTTGACGCTACTGCTGAGGTGCTCAAAAAGCCATGGCGATAACATCGTAAAAACGGGGTAGATCAGGGAACAAATATAGTTATAAGAAAGAGGAAACAAAAATGAATAGAATGACACCTAGGCCGTCCATGGATTGGTATTCTGTGAGGTTTGGTGAGCGATAAAAAAACCGACAAAACTTTCGGGACAACCTAATATATGGCCGTATGATTTTGTATATACGATTAAATGAGGTTTACTTTAATTCGTTATGTTTATAGTTTATCCTTGGTTCATTTCATCTTCAACAAAGAAATTGTTACGTGACTATTCTATTTAATATTAATGTAGATATTTTATATACAGGGTGTCCCAAAATAATGGGCACACTGTTTGATTTTGAATAACTCTCTTATCATGAGGTCTTTCAAGAAGCGGTAAGCGCCATTTTGTAGAGCTGGCTTCAACTTAGATTTGCAGTATGGAACCAATCACCGACCGCTCTTCATTACTGTAGGATTACGGTAGAAACTTGAAAGAGGGTTTTGGACCATGAAAGGCCATATTTTGCCTCAGAAAGGAAACAAAACAGCCTGAAAACTGCTTCACTAGGCTAGTTAGAGTTGCTGATTTTGATTGTAAAGTTCCCAGCCTGTTACGATGCTTCACTGGAAATTTATGCCAGGTAAGCAATAGCGGCTATTTTTTCAATGTTCCTAAAAAGTGCGGTTACACCATTTAGAAAGCTTCGCAAGCTTGTGAATAGTTGAGTTGAACTCATCGTCCATATAAACCCTATAACACAAGTTTTCACATTTTTTGAAAATTTTTGAAACGCCAGCTTTTCCCAAATTGGCACCATATCTTTAAAGTTCCTACCATAATCCTACAGTAATGAAGAGAGATGGGTGACTTGCTTCATATTGTAAATCTAAGTTGAAACCAGCTTTACAGAACGGTACCTGAAGCAAGGCAAAAGAATTATTGGGAAGAGAGATATTAACGATCAAACAATGCATACATACTTTTGGGACACCCTGTATACAGGGTGTCTCAAAAAATGTGAACACTGTTTGATTGTTAATAACTCCCTTGTTTCAACGTCTTTCGCCGAGCTTGAGGCACTGTTCTATAGAGCGAGGTTTACCTTAGATTTACAGTATGGAGCAAATCGTCGACTGCTCTTCATTACTGTAGCATTACGGTAGGAACTTCGACCAAGATTTTAGGCTATTGTAGTTCATATTCTGCCTCGGAACAGAACCAAACCACTCAAAAACTTCTATACTATGGTAATGGAAGACGCTGATTTCAAATATGAAATTTCCATTTTACTGTGATGCTTCCTTCCAAGGTTATCCTATTTAAACCGTAATAACTGAACTTCTAGCATTCTTCAGAAATGTGACTACACCGTCAAAAAAGCTAAAAACACTCGTAAAAAGTTGTCTAATGAAATCAGCGCGCACGAAAACCCTAGTACACGATTTTTCAGATTTTTTGAACAAACTTTGTCGAATGGCATATTTCACAATAAATCACATGCTAGAAGTTCGTACCGTTATCCTACAGTAGCGAACAGCGATCGGTGATTCGCTGCATACTACAAATCTAAGTTGAACCTCGCTCCACAGAATGGTGTCTCAAGCTCAGCGAAAGGCAAGAAAGCAACGGAGTTATTAACGATCAAACAGTGTTCACATTTTTTGGGGACACCCTGTATTAGGTTGATGCAAAAGTTCGTTCGCACATATTCAAAAATTCATAACTCCTTAAATTCTCGATGAATTTGTGAGATCAAAATTTTCCTTAAGAGAGGAACTCATGCTCTTTGCACTTGTACCTGAAATTTTCGTTAATATGAACAAATTAAGGAGATAGAAGCTCAAAACCAAAATTACTCAAAATTTGAATTTTTCGTGTAGGGTCATAAATCGGAAACTTGCAACAAAAATCGGAGCGGTCGGTGTTGTGGTTTTTTTCACAAGCTCTTTTTAACAGTGCAAAGTTTGCGCTGATTGAGCGTCTCTATGAAAAGTAATTATTTTCCTGAAAAATGCCAGAATAAATCAAATTCGCCCTTTTGTATTGCTTGCTCGAAAATCATAATTTTTCATAGAGACGCTCAATCGGCACAAACTTTGCGCTGTTGGAAAGAGCTGGTAAAAGACCTACAACACCGACCGCTCCGATTTTCGTTGCAAGTTTCCGATTTTTTATGACCCTACACGAAAAATTCAAATTTTGAGTAATTTTGGTTTTGAGCTTCTATCTCCTTCATTTGTTCACAATAACAAACATTTCAGGCACTGTTGCAAAGAGCATGAGTTCCTCTCTTAAGGAAAATTTTGATCGCACAAATTCTTTGAGAATTTAAAGAGTTATGAATTTTTGAAAATGGTGCGAACGAACTTTCGTGCCAACCTAATATATTAGGTTGGTCCAAAAGTTCTTGCGCATCATTTTCAAAAAATCATAACTTCCTTGGCGCTCGATGGATTTCGATGAGATTATATCTATTCGAAAGAGAAATCCATGCTCTTTACAAAAATTCCTCCAGCCTATATCACTTTTGAAAACTTCAAGAATTAGAAGCAGTTTAATGAAATCAGTCAAAATTGGCATTTTCGAGCTGGGTCACGAAAAATTCTAGAAGTATTTTTATTCGATAGAGAAAAATGGCACCTTTATAATGAATTAAAACGAAAAAGATCGAGAGTTAGGAGCAAATAAAGAGAATTTCTTCAGCCTTGCAATTTTTGAGCATGCTCAAAAAAGCCCAGAAACGTTACAGAAAAGAGGGAAAATTTATAAACATGGGTTTCGTGACCTTTTCTTTCTAGCTAAAGGATTTTTGTGCTAAGGGAGAGTGTTTTTCGTGATTTTTTCGGATTTTCGGGCCTGCGTTTTTCACGAAAATCAAATTTGCTCTCGATTAGCACGATTTTCATTCAGCTAAAATGAGAAAGTCACAAAAGCCATCTTCATGACTTTCCCGTCTTTTCTGTGACGTATTTAGGCTTTTTTGAGCAAGCTCGAAAATTGCAAAACTGAAGGAATTCTCCTCCTAACTCTCGATCTTTTCCGTTTTAATTCATGAAAAAGATGCCATTATAATGAGCATAATTTTCTCTATCAAATGAAAATACTTCCAGAATTTTTCGTGACCCAGCTCGAAAAATGCCAATCTTGACCGATTTCATTCAACTGCTTCTAACCCTTAAAGTTTTCAAAAGTCATTCATGACGGAGGCACTTCTGTAAAGAGCATGGATTCCTCTTTCGAATAGATATAATCTTAACGAAATCCATCGAGTGCCAAGGAAGTTATGATTTTTTGAGCATGATGCGCAAGAACTTTCGGACCAACCTAATATATTAGGTTGGTGCAAAAGTTTTGTCAGTTTTTTCGATTTATCAGCAAACACGAAAGAATGAAGATAAACAAACACTTCAAAATGTGTCCGATGCAAATTTTCTTCCTCTTTCCAGCTGCTAAACTTCTATTGTGTTTCGTTTCGAGAGTGACAAGATATTTGCTGGAAATTACAAACACTTGTTTTTACCATGTGCAAGTTCCGCTAGCTTTCAAAATTATTGTATGGGACTTTCGGAGGAGCCCTAATAACCAGGATATAGGGCAAACCTTTTGCCAACAGACGCAATTTTTTGTAGCCCTGTGGCATGTCTTTCAGAATTTCTACGATAAATTTTTTAAAGTGACCAAATTTTATATTCGGCCTATTTTAACCTCGTAGAACATTAAATGTTAAACACTACAGATACTATTCGATGCAAACTTTTTCTCCTTTTTCTAACACTTGTCTTTTTTGGCGAGACAAGCGAAATTCGTGGGAAAACTCACAGTATTTCGCAAATTCAAGAGTGCGCACTGATGTAACCTATGTTTCAAAATCTTCATATCTAGAAGCGAAAATCGCTTATTTACTTTGTAATGGTAGAGGTAGTAATAAACGAATATTGAAGTCTCAGTATTGTGTAGTTTTTGCAATGTTTGTTGCGATAACAAGTTATGCGATTTTTCCAAAACGCAAGACTTTTGGAAAACTATTTAGCAAAATTCTGAAAAAGCAGCTGAAGAAAAGCAAAAAATTGCGTAAGTTGGCAAAAGGTTTTCCCTATCTGAAGGTTGTTGGGCTTCTCCGAAAGTATCATACAAATTTGAAAATTAGCGAAAGTTGGACATGGCAAAAACGAGCGGTTGTAATTTGCAGCAAATATCTCATCATAGTCTCAACGAAACACAATGAGAGTTCAGCCACTGGAAAGAGAAAGAAATTCTGTAATACATTTTGAAGTGACTGTTTGTCTTCATTCTATTTGCCGATGGATTGAAAAAACTGACAAAACTTTTGCACCGACCTAATATATCAGGTATTTTTACGTAATTCTAGAAGTAATTCAATTTGTTGTTCTTTTAGTAGATTATATTTTTGAAGTATAAATTTATTCCTTTTCAAACATTTGAATATACTAGATATAATTGTAGTAATATTTTATATCCGTTTTTAATGGATGTATATTTGAGTTGTAATATTCAGACTAGAAAGTCTCCAAAGAGGGAACATGTACGTGCTATTCTCAATGTTTCTGTGTATATTATCGCTCTTTTGATATTGTTAGATAAGGAAGAAGTAGAATGAATGAATTTTTTGACTGGAAAATCGAAAGCATCAGTTTTGTTGTATAACGTTTTGTTGTATAACCTTTTTTTTGTATAACTTCTGACCATTCCCTTGTTAGTTGTTAATTTATCTTTATACGAGATAATGGTTAGTCTAAGTAGTTGCATGTGTTTTCGTTGTCGTTTGTTGTTTCAATTTGGAGTTTATAATCATAAACTTCTTTAATCCATTTTTGTACTATTTCATTATCTGCATTGTGTACTACTAATAAATCATCCATATATTTATAAGGAATCATATTTTGTTTATATTTTAGTCTTTGTATTGAATATTTGTATTCATACCATGATAAAATGAGATCTTCTAAAATAGGACTGAAGTTACCTCCTTGAGGTACTCCAGTTTTTTGTTTAAGAATGTATATACCAAATTTACAAAAACTGTTGTTTATAATGTAGTCGATTAAATAAATTAGGTCAGTTATTGTGATATTTTGTACATGGTTTTATATTTGTTATATCATTTGTGTAATAGATTTTGTTGTCTTTATTTATTATGTAGTTCTTATCAGCATTTTTGAAACATAATTTCAGAAGTTCTTTCATGTTAGTCTTTATGATGTTATGTGAAAGGCTGGTGAACATGTTTGTAAAATCAGTAGAGTGAAGTTTTTTATTTTCCATATCAATGTTTGTAACAATGTTACTTATATTTATATTGTCTATAGACCAGTATCCAATAAAGTTGTGATTTCTATATTTTATAGATTGAACATATTTTTTAAAGTGGCTTCTGATTAATTTAAAAATGGTAATCAGTTCAATTGCTAAGGGTTTGATGCTGCAGTGTGTTGCTCCTGTTATAAATCTAAATTTTACAAGAGACTTATGTAATCTGGGTAAGCAATATATTATATGAGTGGTATATTGTTAATTTCTTGTGTAGAAAGTTTGTTGTTTATACAAAAAACTTTGTGTATGTTAATGATAGTATTGGGTTTTTCATTTTCGTGTAATTCGTATGTTTCATTATAGTCTAATTCGAATTTTTGTAAGTGTTGTAAATATTTGATGCCAAGTCCTTTCATAATCATGTTTATATGTAATTTTATACATATAATGCCATAATTGTTGTTTGCTTTATCTAGTGGACATATGATAAAATTCTTTTTGAGATTTTTGAAATAATTACATTTGAAATTATAAGGTATAGCACCTTTCAATTTTTCTCTATATAGTAAAGGTTTCAGTTTATGAAAAATTGTTTTGTTTAAGTAATTTCTTATGTTTAGGTTTTTTTCATGTCTAGTTTGAATTTTGTTATGTAGGTATCCATTATTATTTGTACCACATTGTGTATCCAATTTATGATTTCTTTTTTGTTAATATCTTTCTGTATTCTATATTTTGTGTCTTTTCCATAACGGATTTCAAGTATTTATCTTGAATAATATTTAAGTTTCCAGTAACTATGTGTTCATGTTGTTTGTCTATGTAGTTCTTCATAGAAGATTCACTACATTTACATTTTCTGGAGAGGGTTTGTAATATTTGTTTATTATTTAATTTGTTTAAAATAGTATTATAATTGAAAATTTTTTGAGATATAGGTGGTTCATATGTGTATATTAATCTGCAGGGTATGTGATTATCACAATTGTTTTTCAATATATTAGTAATAAAATTGTTATTTATGATCTTGTTCAAGTTTATTTGGTCCAATATTTTATGTATTTATATAGTTAATTTTGATGTTAGAGCATTTTTTGACTTCTTTCTTTGTTTTTACACAAAATACTTAGTATTATTGCACGGTTATCTGCCTTTATTTGTTTGAGAAATTCTGGACTAAAGCAAGCTCTTATAATTTGTTTGATGAAGTTTAACTTTAAAGAACAAACATAATTAAAAATCTCGGTATGTGATTTGGTTATATTTATTTTGTGTAAAAATGTGCCGATTCTTTCATGATTTTTATTTTTATGTCGATATTTACTATGTATTCTATCTTTTATACTTAAACTGTAGTATGGATGATTATTGTTATGAATAAGAGGATTTATTATTTCTGATATATTTCCATACCCTTTGATACTATCATTAAATCCAAAAGGATGAGCTGTATTTAGTAGTTTTATCCAAAATAGTTCTTTATAAATAAGAGTATTTTTATCTTCTATCTTATTTTTATCTTATGTAAAGTTGATTTTTGAGATTAGCGTCCATTTACCCCGAGTATGCAAAAAAATTGTGGAAGATTGTCGAGCCACTGCCTGCCAGTCTCAAACTGGACACTATTATAAATCCACTTGATTGATAAACCATCATTGTTTCTTTGACTCTCAAACTTTTTGTACAGCTACATCTTGAAGTATGAAATATTTGCAGCACCTCCGACCTCTCGTCGTAATCGAAGATAAACAATCACGTGAAGTTTTTGCTTTTGACAGCATTGGGAGTTAATCTGCTTTCAAGAAAAGCTGGTTTCCAGAGTTTATGAGCTTTTTCACTTGCCACGCAGAAGTCATAGAATCTCGTGAGCTTTCATATGAGGTGAAGAACGCTCCTAGAAACTTTGCGTAATCGCTGATACTGACGGACAGCTGCAAAATCATTATAAAGTATAGGCCTTTTCTACAAAACTCGATGTTGTTGGAAGTGCTGGGCTTGACTTGTTACATTGCCTATATGATGATGCGATTTTGCGAAGAATCTCGGATTGTTGTGATGCAATCGCTTCTTTAAAATCCGGGTACTTTTCATGAAAATCGCCCTGAGCAGTAGAATGGTCATAAACTTAAATCTCGCTATTTCTTCTTCTTTCTTGATAGTTAAGGTGAAAGACGCTCTTATAGATATAGACTTTGAGTAATCGTTGATGTGAAGGACAAACTCTAACATCACCGAAAACTGTCACGCTATCATTCCGAGGCTTTGATGCAGAGCGTTTCTGTAAAAGGAGTTATGAGCCTTTGTTGTCTCCAAAAGCGGCCTTTCCTTCATCAAGGCGCAACAAGGCATTTCCATGTGGGAGCGTGGTGTAGTGGTGAGTTACAGGTAAGTGAGCAAGTTTCGAGTCCTGTTGTTGCCCAGCGGTTTTGCATTTTCCTAAAATTTTTGCTTGCCTCTGAAAATGCCGCATATAGACAAGTTATCGCAAATCTCGCAAGTGTTCTCAATTATAGTGTTCTTAATTCTGTGCGTTGGTAATTCAACACGTGCTTTTGCAAGAGGCAAGCAAAAATTTTAGGAAAATGCAAAACTGCTGGGCGAAAGCAGGACTCGAACCCTGCTCACTCTCCTGTGAACCGTAGGCGCTCACCACTACACCACGCCGCCATAACGAAAATTCCTTGCCACCCCTTGATAAAGGGAAGGCCGCTTTTGGAGAAAACAAAGGCTCATAACTCGTTTTACGGAAACGCTCCGCGATTTACAGACACGCTCCGCGAAGAGCTGTCTACCCATACGCATCACCTTCTATATGGCCAATTCGATCAAAGTGTCTTCCCTGGTCAGTTGTAACTGTGCGGGTTGCTCTGATCATTTTTTGAAGGATATACATATTTATGCGGTGCATTCAGAATGCCCAGTGCAGCTATTTTTTCTAACTATGCACACGACTTCATTCTTGTACGAGTTTTTAAAATCGAAGCTTCGGAATGAAAGCGTGACAATTTTCGGTGATGTTAGAGTTTGTCCTTCACATCAACTCGATTACTCGAAGTCTATAGCTATAAGAGCGTCTTTCACCTCAACTATCAAGAAAGAAGAAGAAATAGCGAGATTTAGGTTTATGACCATTCTACTGCTCAGGGGAATTTTCGTGAAAAGTACCCGGAATATGAAGAAGCGATTGCATCACAACAATCAGAGATTTCGCAAAATCGCATCATCATATAGGCATGGTAACAAATCAAGCCCAGCACTTCCTAAACAACATCGAGTTTTGTAGAAAAGGCCTATAATTTATGGTGATTTTGCAGCTACCTGCCACTATCAGCGATTACGCAAAGTTTCTAGGAGCGTTCTTCACCTCATATGAAAGCTCACGAGATTCTGTCTCGTGAGCTTTCATATGAGGTGTAGAACAAATTCAGACTTCTGCGTGGCATGTGAAAAAGCTAATAGACTCTGCAAACCAGCTTTTCGTTAAACCAGATCAACTCTCAATGCTGTCAAAAGCAAAAACTTCACGTGACTGTTTATCTTCGATTACGACAAGAGGTCGGAGATGCTACAAATATTTCATACTTCAAGATGTAGCTGTACAAAAATGAGAATCAAAGAAGCAATGGTGGTTGAATCAATCAAGTGGATACACAATGGTGTTTAGTTTCAGGCAGTGGCTCAACTATCTTCCACAATTTTTTTTGCTTACTCAGGGTGAATCGACGCTGATCCCGAAAATCGATCTTACATAGTACGGAAATGGCGTGAACCAGCCTTTCTCAAGGCCCTTCATGCTCAGAGTTTACAAACTAAAGAGGATCTCGATCGGGTCAAGACTTGAAAGCGAGGGATGGGAGGAAGCGGCTGGAGAAATTTGCGGAAGCAAGGAAGGGAGACATCATATGCAACGATTATCTTTTGTATAGTAGAAGTGCTTCTGTGCCAAACAGGTTTGTTAGGTGTTCCTTTATTTCCAATCACGGCCTAACGTTTCGACGCCTATCGTCTTCCTCAGAGGCCAGAAAATGGCTCAAATTGTTACCCGAGAAACGAGGCCATCAAGTACCATCTCCATTCCTGCCAGTTCTCAACCTTCGTTCAACATTCCTACCGCAAAAATTGCTATGCCAGAAGATGAACATACCCTGTGAACACCGCTATTTGAGGTTCCGCACCGGAAATGATGGTCTTGGCGGATAGAATGGACTATACCATAAAAGTACATAAGTGATCTACAGTCTGCATAGAGATATGAAGGGTAGGAAGTCCGTGGTAATTGACAAACACTTATTTTTATTGTTCATTGCTGGATTCTTCGCAGAAATCCAGAATGCTTCTAACGCCTTCCTCGCCGAGGTTTCCTTTTCATGTGCCAAGATTTGGCATTTGATATCGAAATCGTCTCCACCATGCGAATCGTGGCTATGTTTGCACGGAGGTGAAAACAATGTTTTACGCCTTTTATCTGCAAGATGTTCTTTTACGCGAGTACTAAGTGTTCTGCCGGTTTCTCCGATATAGATGGCATTGCAGCTAAGACATTCTAACTGATAAACCACTCCCATTTGTGCACAATCACCTATTTTGCCGTGCGGACAGACTACGCATCGATTTGTCATACAGTATCAATCGTAAAGTTTGTTTCGAACTAACTGCATTTTGATACTGTCAGCTGGGATGTCGACTAAAATAGTATCGTTTTGCAGTTGTGCACGTGAAATGCATTTTCGAAATGCCGCACTGATGTTATCGGAAATATATGGAGGGCACAGTGGGAGCTTATTATCACGGATTTTGTTACCATTCGCCTGATGTTGATCATGTGGCAAAGAATGATAACCGTTGCTGCAATCTTGGAGGCCAGATCTCGCGACTCGCATCGTTCTCTTTCTCCGGAGCACATCTGCATAGCCGTTTCAAACATATTCTTGATCACCGCTATTTCGTAGATGCAGGATGCGCTGATTTAACATTCAAAAGGATGTTCTTCGAGCTTTCTTTGCGGTACCATTTCATGCTAACAATACCATTGGATAATCTTACTTGCGCGTTAAGGTAAGGCAGCCATCCGTCGTGTGGTGTTTCTCGTGTGAGCTTTATGTACTGCAACTGCTGGTTCAAAATTTCGAAACACTTGTCCATTTCGGACTGTGTTGATGTAAATATACAGCAGTCATCGATATATCGGCAGTACATCAGCGGCATGCGAACTAGCACTGGTTCTTCGATCTTACTCATAAAACAAATGGCGAGAACCGGCGCCAACCTCTGACCTATAGCTAATCCGCGTATCTGGGCGTAGTAAGTCCCAGACCATCTAAAGATAAAACAAATCCCTAATGACAAGTAACTAATCTATTAGGTAATAGAATAAAAATGAAAACAAAATAAAAATAAAAACTCCGTTTCGTTCCTACCCTTAGACGGAGTAAAGGAATTATTAATAGCCCTCTCCGGAACTCCTCAGTAAGGAAGGAGGGCTATCTAATAAGTAAAAATTCACTTACCTGATTCTTTTGTGTCCTTGTCCGGTGATGGCATCCTGGGATGAAGTGGATGGGCGTAAGGGGTAACAAAGGCCGTTAGCAGTGAATCTTTCCATAATGGATACTCAGTTAAGTTATTTATTGATTGTATACGCAGGAAAATTTTGATTTAGAGCACGAAAATAATCCTTTTTAAGTGTGTGTGTATGTGTGTATGTGCGTGTATGTGTGTGTACGTGTATGTGCGTGTGTGTGCGTGTGCGTGTGTATGTGTGTGTGTATGTGTGTATATTGTGTGTGTGTATGTGTGTGTGTGTATGTGTGTGTGTGTGTGTGTATGTGTGTGTGTATATGTGTATATTGTGTGTGTGTGTGTATGTGTGTGTGTGTGTGTGTGTGTGTGTGTGTGTGTGTGTGTGTGTGTGTGTGTGTGTGTGTGTGTGTGTGTGTGTGTGTGTGTGTGTGTGTGTGTGTGTGTGTGTGTGTGTGTGTGTGTGTGAGTGTGTGTGTGTGCTTGTGTGTGTGTATATATATAAATATACACTTATATATCATATGCCACTTAATAAATTTAGAAGCTTACTCATTTTTTGATTTTGTTAAGAATAGCTGTATTACTGTCGGTTAGATTGTATTTATAAAGCACATATTTATTTTTATTGATCATTTTAAAAATGTTTGCCAAAATGAACGAATTAGTATATCCATTACCTTTGAGTATCACTCTGAGCTTTTTAATTCTGTCCAAGAAATCCTCAAACTCTGAGCAAGTTCTGGCAATTCGTAAACATTCAGTGTAGATAACAGCACGTTTAATATTAGACGAAGTACAGGAATTTACATGTATAAAACGTTTTATAGGAAAATTAAAATTATCTGTTTTGTTATACATTTTAGTACTAATATGTTCATTATTTATGCTAATGTGTAGATCTAAGTAATTACAGTAATAATCATCAATATGTGTTGACTCAAGATGTAGTTGATGATCATATACTTCTTCTAAGATATTATGAATATTAATAGCAGAATTATAAATGATTAGTATATCATCCATATACCTAAATGGAAAAATTTTGAAATTTATATTTGCTTGTTTTGAAAATCTGTATTCATACCATGCTAAGGTAAGATCGGCAAGTAAAGGACTGCAACTGCCTCCTTGAGGAACTCCTATTTTTTGTTTGAAAAGTATATTACACAGTTTAGTAAAGCTGTTGTCAAGTAGGTAATCTATTAAATATAGTATATCAACTATTTTATAGTACCGTATACGTGAATTGGTATTACAAGTATTATCCGTGTAGTAAACTTTATTATATCCATTATAGGCTATATATGTCTTGTTTGCGTTTTTAAAACATAATTTCAATATTTCTTTTGTATTATTTTTGATTATATTATGGGGTAAACTAGTGAACATGTTGGTGAAGTCTGCTGAATATAGCTTGGGATTATTTATACTAATGTTTCTAAGTTTATTACTAATGTTTATATCATCTATGGACCAATAACCTATGAAATTTCTATTACGAGTTTTAATTGATTGCACGTATCTTCTAAAATGGATTTTTACAAAAGTAAGAATATTTGTTAATTCAATATAGATAATGGCTTAATACTACTATGTGTGGCTCCAGTAATAAATCTAAATTTAATTGGTGTTTTATGTAATTTAGGTAAACAATATATCATAGGAATATCGTTATTTGTAAGTATAGGGATATTATTACTAGAACAAAAATTTAAATGTCGGTTTATAATTTGTGTTTCTGATTCTTTATTGTATAGTTCATATGTACTGTTGTTATAGAAATTAATCTCATTGTGTGTACTGATATCTATACCCATTTCTTTTAATATAATAATGAGATAATATTTCAAACATGTAATACCGTAATTATTTTTTGCTTTATCCAGAGGACATATAACAAAATTATCAAAAAGTTTTTTGTTGAATTTGGTTTTAGTATTAAAATTACTATCGATTATATTGATATTATTATATTAGGTCATTTCAAAAGTTCGTTCGCTTTGTTCTCTAAAAAATCGTAACTCTCTGCTATCTGCCTAGATCTGCCTGGGATAATTTTTCCTAGAATGAAGAAATTATGTAGTTTCTGACAATGGCTTAAATTCGTTCTACTAAGCACAAGTAGCAGATTTAAAAATGCAAAAAGAAGACCACTGAAATTTTGGTAATTTCAAAAAAAGCTCACCAAAAATCTTGAGACGTTACAAAAAATACCGAAACAAACACAAACATATGTTTTATGTTTTTGTCTTTCTAGCTAGGCAAACTCCTGGCTCAACGAAAATTCCTATGAAAAGTAATAAATCATTAAGAATTTGCTATACGTTTCCATGAAAATCAAAATTGCTCTCCCTTAGCACAAAAATCGCTTAGCTAGAAAGAGAAAGTCACAAAACCCCTGTTCCTGGCTTTCCCGCCTTTTTTGTGACGTTTTTGCGCTCTTTTGGGCATGCTCAAAAATTGCAAAACTGAAGTAAATCTCTTTAATTGCTTATAACTTTCGATCTTTTTCGTTCTAATTCGTGGGAAAGGCACTATAGTAAAGAGCATAATTTTCTCTATCAAATAATGACACTTTCGGAATTTTTGGTGATTCAGCTTAAAAAATGCCAATCTTGAATAAATTTATTCAATTGATTCTAACTCTTGAACTTTTTCACGCCATTTCATGGCAAAGATGCTATTGTAAAGAGAAAGGTTTCTTCTTTCAAACAAAAATCAATACGAGAAATTCGACCGAGAAGGAAGGAAGTTATGATTTTTTGAAAAACTGACGAACGAATTTTTGAAATGACCTAATAAATTAATGATTTAAGTTTTTTAAGAAACGTGGAAGTCAAGTAGTTTTCGATTATAGATTTTTTATATGAACCAATTCTATAATATCTTCTAAATTGTATGACTAATTTATCTACAGTATATTGCACCCATTCTGTGAGCTGTTTGTTACTAAGAGAGTTATTAATTCTGTAATTAGTACCTTTATCCATAATTGATTTTAGTATTGGGTCTTTAATTATATCTAAATTTCCTGTGATAATATGGCCATGACTTTTATCTATAAATCTTTTATACTCTTCATCAAAGCATTTGCATTTGTTATTAATTATATAAAATAAATCGCATAAAGTTAGTTTAGAAAGAAATTTGTTATATATTTTCTTGGAAATAGCTGGTGGGCAGTGGCGTACCGAGGGGGGGGGCGGGGGGGGGGGGGCGCGCGCCCCCCCGAGAACGGGTCGCGAAATTTTTGAAAGTTACTTATATGGGTTATAAAATTGTGCAAATGTGTCGCGGCTCCGCGATGCAGAGCGCTCCTCGGAACAGGAGGCCGGGGGCGCTGTTTGCCGCATTTGCCTGTCGCGCCTTTTGTAGGCTGCTGCAGGACCACCTCCAGCTTGGAAGGTAGCCAAGCGGCGGGGTATATAAGGCTGCCGAGAGAGCAGCCGCCGCCTCTTCTTCTTCGACTTTCGTGTGATTATCGATTATCTTGTCACACTCGGCTACATTTCAAGCAGCTCCCGCTTTCGAGGACTTTTGGTTGAGCGGTTGAGCTTTTCTTTTGTGTCTTGTGTACTGGTCGCGCGTAGGCGCAAGGAAAGTCCGAAAGTTGTAGATGAACATCATGCGGGAGTGGAGCTGGTGAGTGCGCCGTTCCACTGGACTTGGCCTCCTTGCGGTCGACTCTGAGGAGGAACCCAGAACTTCACAGTTGGAGTGAATTCTCTCATGCATCGGCATTCTGGGACGCGCGGCTCGTCCCGTAATTTGTTCTCATTTATTTCCGTAGATTAGGTGCCTGTAGTTTAGTAGTATTTCTTTGTTATTTGTCTACTTTATTGTTGTTTGGTATATAAACTTACTTAATCTAGTCATGTTCTGTGCGGGTGTATTATTTTGGTGACCGCGTCGAGTGGACGCGCCGTGTGGATCCAGCGGTGTCGGACGCGTAACGTCCTAGGACTAGGGATTGGTTGTGTATGGCGGTCGGACTGTTACGACTAGGGGTGCTGAGCCCTCTAAGCCGCAACATGGTGCATCGACGCCGAGCGCATGGTGGATGATGTTTTCCGCTCGCGCATGGAGTTGGCCGGATCGGTGGAAGGAAGATCGGAAGGATTGTGGAGGGCGTCTCGGAGGACGCGCTATCTCATCCTCCATGCGTGCGTAACGGACCCGATGTCTGCCACGCTCAGCACACCATAAGAAGAACAGGCAAACAGTGAAGCAGTGGTGAATACCTACGTAGCCGGTGGCAAGACTACAGCGGGGATAGCCAGGTTGCGAAGTATGGCGTCAGAGTGCGGGGGGAAAGTCGGTAAGACTGTGGCAACTTGCCAACCGTACCCCTATCGGGCCTGAGCACCTACGCCATGCGATGCTGGTATGCATGCCGCGCTAGGAAAGGGCTCCCAAGTAAGGGCAGGTGTTAGTCTTCGGCGGGCTCGACGACAGGGGCACTTAGGGTACAGTGCCAGCGGCTGCAAATGTCGAGTCGACGTTTCGGTGGAGTTGTTGGTGGAAGGGATCGAGCGGATGGAAGGACAACGGTCGGGTTGAAGGAGGACCGATGGATGGAGACCTGGACGGGAGCGCACAAGAGCTGTATCGTTGTACGTGCATTTCAGAGTTGTATCGTTGAGCACGACGCGCAGAAGGAGGGCGTTTGAGAGGCACGATGGAGTCGTATCGTTGTACGCGCGTGTCAGAGCCGTATCGGAGGGCGCGAGGAGCTGTATCGGTGACGTGCCAGAGAGAGGGTCTACAGGGCGGATCGGACAAGGATCGACAGAGCGACAGACAGGGAGCGCGATTTTAGAGTTGTATCGGCGTAACGTGTATTTTAGTGTTGGATCGTTGAACGCGTCGTGTGTTGTATCGTCGTACGCGCTGAGAGGGGATCGTTGCAGGAGGGCTTATAGGGTGGCTCGATAGACGAAAGGGAACGTGATCACTGCATTGTATCGTTGTACGCGTATTTCGGAGTTTTATCGTCGAACGCGGGGACTTACGGGGGCCAAAAATAGGGTCAAAAGGGAAGTCGTAAGAAATTTTGACTTCAAAGGGGATATCGTTTTCAAAATCCTGAAATGCCACCTCCTGCCGGGCCCTGGTGTGTGTGTGTGTGTGTGTGTGTGTGTGTGTGTGTGTGTGTGTGGTGTGTGTGTGTGTGTGTGTCTGTGTGTGTGTGTGTGTTGCACTTCAAACATTCGCTTATCAAGGTCATAGTCCGCCTCTTGCAAGCCCAAAAGTATTGATGGTAGTTGCATGTTTATCCAACAATTCCGATAGCGCTTGCAAGGCTTGCTCATTCTGCAAATTAGTGTAGAGCGAAGTCACATCGAATGACTCGACTACAGTGCTCGGATCAAACTGAACTCGGACTTTTTCGATGAATTCACGAGAGTTGGATAAATGTGCTGGAACTTTGGGAAGCACCTGGCTCACTATCTTGTTTAAGAACCACGAAATTCGATCGGTGGGACCGCCAACACAACTAATAATAGGTCTAATTTTGTAAGTTTCCTCTGACATTGAGCTCATGTCCCGCAAGGAAAGCTTGTGCGTCTTAATCAGGCTGTAAAACACCGGACAACTTGGACATCTGAGTTTCAACCTCTTTATGAATCTGTCGTCAAGTCCGGCAGATTTTGCTATCACGGTCCAAGCGTCATTCAAATGATTATCTTTTGGTTTCACAAAATTAATTTGCTATTATCTGTTTATCAAGATTTCAAATGCTAGGTTTCCCAAAAGTTCTTGCGCCGCATGTTTAAAAAACATAGTTTTTTCGTATATTAATGGATTGCTTTGAACAGAATCCCTTATGAAAGCACGAATCAAGCTCTTCTCTACGGTTTTTTTTCGAAAATGCGAAGTAAGAACTTTTGGGACAACCCAATATTTGCAAGAAACAAATTTTGCGTAGTTTTGTGACTCAAGTAAACCACTACCTGAATTTTCGCAACACACTCTTTGGAAGCGCAATGGGGGGGGGGGGGGGGGGAGAAGGGAAAAGAGGATAGACGCTGCTTTGAGGGTTGTGGATGGGGATAGGAATTAGTGGCTCTTTTACTTTCCAGCGTTGTGATGTCTGATAATGCTTGAAAGCATGCTAAACCAATATTTTCACGGTTCTCAATACATTCCTGGTCAAACTCCTGCAGCAGTGGAATGTATCTATGTAGACCTTAGATTTTGGCTTCATACTTCCGTAGGTCAAACTTTCTGCAAATGATCATAGGATAACTTGTGAAGTCCATCAATTTATCAAATTTAAAGTTAATATTAGGGTGAACGGTAAAAAATGGGACAGCTTGATTTTCACTACATTTTGGAATTTTTTGTTTCGGGCAACAGCAAGTAAGCGGCAATTCAAACGCCGCTTACATAGGCGACCTTCGCTTATTATTCT